>PVKV010025756.1:17233-29219 GCA_004027835.1 Alouatta palliata | reverse complement strand
AAACCCCGTCTCTACTAAAAATACAAAAATTAGCTGGGCATGGTGGCACGTGCCTGTAGTCCCAGCTACTCGGGAGGCTGAGGCAGGAGAATTGCTGGAACCCAGGAGGCGGAGGTTGCGGTGAGCCGAGATCGCGCCATTGCACTCCAGCCTGGGTAACAAGAGCGAAACTCCGTCTCCAAAAAAAAAAAAAAAAAAAAAAAAGGCCTTTGTCTTTCAGCTCCTGTATCATTTTAGATTTCTTGAATTAGGTTTCAAGTTTCTCCTGAATTTGGATGATTTTCATTGCTATCTCTATTCTAAATTCTATTTCAGCCTGGTTAAGAACCACTGCTGGGGAACTAGTATAATTGTTTGGAGGTAAGAAGACACTCCAGCTTTTTGAGTTTCCAGAGTTCTTGCCTGGTTCTTTCTCATCTGTATGGAATCTTTGAAGCTGCTGTCTTTTGAATGGGTTTTTTTGCTTTTATCTTCTCTGATGCCTGTGCGAGTTTGATTGTGGAATAAGGTGGGTTCAGTTGACTGGCCTCATTTCTGGAAGATTTCAGGGGGCCCAGGCTCAGCTCAGAACTCCTGGACTGTATGGCATACCCCCCTCTGGTGAGGGTAGAGTTAGAGCACATGGTTTTGTGTGCCCCCGGCTTTGTTCCCTGGCCCTTCGAGGTTAGAAATCTGTTGCACTGGAGGTGAGGAGGTGTTCCTGGTCCCAGTGGCCATGTACTCCAATGGGGGGTGCTGGCCAAAGCACTTCATTAGGGTAGTGGCAGTGGGATTTGTGCTTGCTCATGAATGCCAGCAGCCATGATGGCATGGTGGGGTGCTTGTGCATTGGCTGGGGCAGGGGCACTGGTGGGAGCCCTTTGTTTTCACAAGTGTTGCCTTTGTTTTCACAGGTGCTGTATACTGGCTAAATATGTTGGTGTGTTGTGGGCTGTGATCCAATAGGTAGTGTTTAAGAGTATTAGCTGGCAGATAGGCTCTTAACTCTGCCGCACGACTTACTTGTGTTTTGGCATGGTTGGCAGTAGTGCTCTGGGGTGAGAAAGGAGAGTGATGACCCTCTCCCCTAATCAGCTCTTGGGTCTTGGAAGAGCCCCCTTCGACTGGCTCTGTGCCGGTGTTTCTTTTGTTGGGTGTTATGGACCACGGGACCCTTAAGCAAGGGCCATGGTTGGCAGACAGGCCATATGCTTGCCAGGTCAACCCTGCAGCAAGAATTACACTCCGCCCCTCCACTGGCTTGCAAACCTGGGCATCTCACCTCTCAGTGATCTGAGAGTGAGGCTTTTCTCTCCTTAGGCATCACTCAAGCCTGCACTTCCTGCTCGGCTAGGAGCTGTGGCACTGGATGTGGACACCTATTCTACTGTCCGAGGGGAACACAGGGTTGTGCCTGCCCACATAGTTGAGGCAGAAGTGAGACCACTTGGCTAGACACTCTAGCAGGCATGGCCTGTCTAGCTACCAGTAGCAGGGGTGGGTGGGAGTCACCTACCCTGCTGTCAGGGGGTTTCCTGGGGCAACAGGAAGCTGTGGCTGCCAGCTGAGTTCAGGCAGAAGTGAGACTGTTGGGCTGAAGGCTAGCACCAAGTCTTGTCTGGCACGGTGGAGTGAAACAATCTTTCTGCTCCCAGGCAGGACCGTAGCCTTTATTGGGGATATGGTACTGGTGTCATTCTGTTCCAGGGTCCAAGGCTTATAGAAGTCCCCGTGGACTTGAGAGTTGTTGCCACAGAAATTCTGGGTGGCTCTCTGCCGCAGTTTAGAAGCGTGGAGTGGGGCCCGGGGAACCAGGAGAATTCTCCCATTACCAGTCTTGCATGGGTCCCTGTGTACAATCCCCCAGGGAGCTCTCACTCATCCTTTCCCATATTGAGGAGCTTTTCCTGGCTCCGTGCTGATTCCAGGTGGGCCGCTGCCCAGCTTTGCTCCTCTCTACGCTCTGTGTCCCCTTGCTGCCTGGATGGATTCTGACATGGTTTCTTAGATGATTAGCTAGTAGGGTCAGTGTTCACCAGCCCTTCTGTTTCCTGTCTGTGAGAGTGGCACACACGAGCAGCTTCTAGTTCACCATCTTGACCCAACCCCCTTACACTATTTTTAATTAAAGCTCAGTTTTAATTCTTTTTACCCAACATTTTACATTTAAAAATATGTAAAGCTTCAGAAAAAAAATGCATGAATAGTGTAATAACATCCGTATCCACTTGCCTAGATTCATCAGTTTTTAAATTATGGCAAAACGTACATGAGATAAAATTTACCATTTAGCCATTTTGAAGTGGACAGTTCAGTGGCATTAAGTACGTTCACATTATTGCGCAACCGTTGCCACCATCCATCTTCAGAACTTTTTCATCTTTCCAAACTGAAATGCTATACCTATTAAACAGTAACTCTCCATTTCTTCCAATTCGTGATGATCATCATTTTATTTTCTGTCTCTGTGGATTTGACTACTCTAGGTGCCTTGTATAAGTAGAATAATACAATGTTTGTCCTTCTGTGACAGGCTTAATACACTTAGCATAATGCCTTCAAGGTTCATCCATGTTGTGGCATGTATCAGAATTTTATTCCTTTTTTTAAGGCTAAATAATATTGCATTGCATGTATGTACTACATTTTGTTTATCCATTCATCCATTAATGACATTTGGGTTGTTTACGCATGTTAGCTATCGTAAATAATGCTACCATGAACATTGACGTACAACTATCTGTTCAAGTCTCTGTTTCCAGTTCTTTTGGGTTTATACCTAGAAGTGGACTTGCTGCATCATATAGTAATTCAATGTAAATTTTTGAGGAATGGCCATACTATTTTCCACAGCGACTGTACTGTTTTACATTTTTTTTTTTTTTTGAGACGGAGTTTCGCTCTTGTTACCCAGGCTGGAGTGCAATGGGTGATCTCGGCTCACCGCAACCTCCGCCTCCTGGGTTCAAGCAATTCTCCTGCCTCAGCCTCCTGAGTAGCTGGGACTACAGGCACGTGCCACCATGCCCAGCTAATTTTTGTGTTTTTAGTAGAGATGGGGTTTCACCATGTTGACCAGGATGGTCTCGATCTCTTGACCTCGTGATCCACTTGCCTCGGCCTCCCAAAGTGCTAGGATTACAGGCATGAGCCACTGTGCCCGGCCCTGTTTTACATTTCTATAAGCAGTGCACAAAGTTTCCAATTTCTCCACATCCTTCCAACACTTATTATTTATAATAGCTATCCTAATGAGCATGAAGGTTCACCAATTTTAAGACTTTATTACATCAAAGGATTCTTAAAATTCTGCAATTCCTGCCTTTTATTATTTTGGATCAATGTATCAAAATGGTTTATATGTCCTTTTGTGTACTGTCGCTATTTTTCTTACTATCATTCCAGATTTTTTTACATTATGATAAACTTCACTTAGGTATTGGAGGATTGACAATTCCAAGATGATGTTAATTAGGTGATGTTCTGGTAAGCAATACTCAGTAAGTAGACCTTATTGGTAACACTGGCGAAAATACAAGGGTAACATTCATAGGAAGACATATACTTTTCTTTTATCCTTGTTGACAGTTGCTTCATTGAGTGGCATGCAGTTTTAACAGCAGAATTAAATGACACCTTTAAATTCTATTTCTGATTAACAATGGATTGTTTGTATAATTTTCCTGAAACAGGCAGACATGTGACCAAAGTAATCTTCTGAAAAGTATTTTAGAATTAGTTGTATATCTTCTTTTATATATACCTAAATAAATTATTTTACAGCAAATCCTGGATGATAGACTCTCTGGCTTGTGATTGTGCCTTTTAAATTTGGTTATAAGATTTTGCCAGATACTCGAAAGGGAATTTCAGAATCCCTCATTATATCCTCAGATCTAGCAGTATAAAAGAAGTTGAGTAAAATTGGCTGTATTCTAAAGCCTCACTTCCTTCCTTTGATGAGTATAATGGGGTTAGATGAAGGCTCCTATGCTTTAGGATGTTGGTGAATATCAGTCAAACATACTGGTACTTGCCCCAGTCCATTTGTGCTAGGGCATTAGGTGATATAGTCATGTCTTTGAATAGAGTTTTTAATGCTTTTGTTTATACTTTTTAAAATTTTTGGCTTCCATGAAATGGCCTTCACTGTGTTCTAGAACTGTATTTCTGTTCAAGTGTGTATTTAATCACTATATTTTCCCTAAGCAAATAAAAGAGAATTTTTATCAGATCTTGCCATAAACACAGAGATACGACCTTAGAGTCTTCTTAATACATCTTATATAATCATTTATGTTCCATCTTCTTACATCGACTGAAGATTTTAGCAGACAAGCCACTGACATTACATGATTTCTCATAACGTTGACATAATTTCTATGTAAGTTGATGTCAAGGTTATATTGTTTCATAATGACAAATATCTTTTAAAGTTTTGTCCTCAAGGATGGGAATATTGAAGTGTTGTTCCATCTCTGATAAGGCTGGCATCGTTACTTCTCTTCATAGATACTGTGGACTTTAAAAAGAAGCTTACAGATGAAGCAACTTTTAATTTTATCATCTAATGAAAGGGAAAGGATATTAATAAACAATTTAGAAATAAATGGATCAGAGATCGGGAATATGCCGTATTTAAGGAGAGTGCTTAACATTTAATCTCTCTTTTCTTTAATGTTAAACTTACAACACCCAGTTATAAGGAAGTTAGCACTAGTCAAAAATACACATTTTAATAATTCAAAAACTCCTTGGATTCTATTTAAAGTCATACTGTTCAAATTTTCAGAACTAACTCATTTTGTGTTTTCTGTGGTTAGATGTAGTATCTGCCCCTTGGACTGTAGAACTTGGAGGTGATCAGCTGAGAACCATGACCTACACTATAGTCCTTAATAATCCCCTTACTGGGAAATGCACCGCTGTCACTGAAAAGCAGGTACGTCTGTGATGTCCGTGTCCAGAAGAGTCATCTGTGGGGAAAGAGAGAAGAGGCCTATTCTAATTCAACAATTTACAAGACAATTTCAATAAACAAATGGCAAGAAAAAAGGGAAGTTAAAAGAGGTTACAGGTTAAAAGAGACTTAAAAGGCATGTGAGTCATATCAACCCACTCCTAATTCAAACAAACCAACTGTTAAAAGGTATTTATGGGATTTCAGGAATTGTTCCTTTTTTATGTATAGTAATGGTATTACAGCTGTGTTTTAAAGAAAATAATATTTATTTTAAAAGAGATATATGGAAGAATCTATGAAGCGATATAGTGAAGTATTTACGGATGACATGATATTGATGTCTAAGATTTCCTTTAGAAGTCATCTAGCCAGGCAGAGGATGGTGGTAGTGTCAGGGAATATGGAGGGAAGACAAAGGAAGCAAAACTTGGCAGAAGTTAGTGTTGCTTCATTTCTACTCTTTCATGTGTTCAGAATGTTTCATTATAAAAGATTTTTTTTAAAAGAATACCAGGCCAGTTGTGGTGGCTCATCGCTGAAATACTAGCGCTTTGAGAGGCCCAGATGGGAGGATCCCTTGAGACCAAGAGTTTGAGATCAGATTGCGGAATGCAGTGGCACTTTGTCTTTACAAAAAATAAAATTATCCAGGCATGGTGGTGCGTGCCTGTAGTCCTACCTACTTGGGAGGCTGAGGCAGGAGGATCACTTGAGCCCAGGAGTTTTAGGTTACAGTGAGCTATGATCTAGCCACTGTACTCCAGCCTGGGCAACAGAGCTAGACCCTATCAAAATGAAGAAAGAAAGAGAGAGAGAGAGAGAGAGAGACAGAGAGAGAGACAGAGAGAGAGAAGAAAGGGAAGAAAGAGAGGAAGGGAGGAAGGGAAGGGAAGGGAAGGAAGGAAGGAAGAGAGGGAGGGAGGGAAGGAGGAAGGAAAGGAAGGTAGGGAGGGAGGAAGGGAAGGGAGGGAGGGAAGGAAGGGAGGGAGGGAGGGAGGGAGGAAGGGGAACACTACTGAAATCTAGTTTACAGAATTGTGTCAAGAGTTAGGGCCAAATAACTAGATTCCTGCTTTGACACATGGGAAGAGATTGAGTTTCTGAAATTAAATACTGTACGAGCTATTTAATGCTCTACTTATGTGATTAGAGTGGCACCGTCATACAGCGGAGTGTGTGTTTGAATCAATTTGTGTTGCAGTATCTGACTGCAGGTAGTCTGAAAACATCTCTTAACATCTGAACCTGTTGTGCTCTTGTGGTTTTGTCCATTAGCATTAAAAAGAATGTATTTCCACACCTTTAAAAAATTATTATTTTTTTTGACACGGAATCTCGCTCTGTCGCCCAGGCTGGAGTGCTGTGGTGCAATCTCAGCTCACTGCAACCTCCGCCTCCGGGGTTCAAGCGATTCTCCTGTGTCATCCTCCTGAGTAGCTGGGACTAGAGGTGCATGCCACCATGCCCAGCTAATTTTTATATTTTTAGTAGAGATGAGGTTTCACTATGTTGGCTAGGATGGTCTTGATCTCTTGAACTTGTGATCCGCCTGCCTTGGCCTCCCAAAGTGCTGAGATTACAGGTGTGAGCCACTTCACCTGGCCAAAAAATTATTAAAAGATTGTCAAACTTAAGAAAAGTTTGGTATTTTGGTATTGGGGAGTCTTCGAAAACTTTGGAAACCTGCCCCCGCCCCTGCCCTACCTTAGAGGATAGGTAGAAAAGTTATGGTTAAAATAAGAAAGGTTTGGCCAATGACCATTTAAAATCCTGTTTAGGAAAAGCAGTGTTTTGTTTGGTTACTGCCCTCCTTGACTTTTTTGGTGAAAGGTGGTTTTGTTGAGCTTTGATTAATTTTGAGGTGGGGTCCTTACTTCATTCAATGGATTTTTGAATTGTTCAGCTAAAAGAAACACATAAAACTCTATAAACTTATAATACACATAAAAGATTATATGGTTTGTCCTCATGCCTAAAAGAAAAAATAATTTGACAATGAAATAAACAACAGAGAGGCAGCAACTACAGATTCTCTAAGTCCCTGTCTGCCTCTCTTTAAGAGACATGGTCTCACTCTGTTGCTCAGGCTGGAGTGCAGTGGTGCAATCATCCTGGGCTAAAGTGATCTTCCCACTTCATTATCTCAAATAGCTGAGACTACAGGCATGTGCCATCAATCCCAGCTAATTTTGTTTTGTTTTGAGACAGAGTCTTGCTGTGTCTCCCAGGCTGGAGCACAGTGGGGCGATCTCGGCTCACTGAAACCTCTGTCTCCTGAATTCAAGTGATTCTTTTGCCTCAGCCTCCCCCGAGTAGCTGGGATTACAGGCATGTGCCACCACACCCAGCTAATTTTTGTATTTTTAGTAGAGATGGAGTTTTGCCATGTTGGCCAGGCTGGTCTTGAACTCCTGGCCACAAATGATCCACCCAAATTAGCTTCCCAAAGTGCTAGGATTACAGGCGTGAGCCACTGTGTCTGGCCTAATTTTTTATTAATTTTTTTTTTTTTTTTTTTTTTTGGTAGAGGCTGGGAGTTTTTATATTGGCCAGGCTGGTCTTGAATTCCTGACCTCAAGCGATTCTCCCACTTCGGCCACCCAAAGCGCTGGGATTACAGGCAGGAGCCACCATACCTGGCCCTCTTTTTCTCGATTTATAGACAACAGAGTCAGCAGGTAGGCTTTTCTAGCTTTGTATATAGGTTTCTCATGTCTTTTGTAATTTTTGAGAAGAAATCCTTATATACATGTTCTAAATTGGCAAGAAGATTCATATATTAACCATACACATACAAACATTTTTTTATCTTATTTTGGCAGACACTGTATAAAGAAAGTCGGGAAGCACAGTTTTACTTGGTAGATTCAGAAGTGCTGACACATGATGTCCCCTACCACGATTACTTCTATACCGTGAACAGATACTGTATCATCCGATCTTCAAAACAGAAATGCAGGCTCAGGTGAGCTGCTGTAAACGAGTATGTTAGGATAGGCCAGATTATGTCCTGGTAATTTATTCATCCTGAATTCTTGTAGTAGCTTTACACAACAATTTTATTTCTTGCTCAAATTACATTTCCAACAGTGGTGAGCAGAGGGGTGGGGCTTCTCAGCTAAGGCCCCCGCCTGATGAAGGCTTTGACGTCTGGAGCGACATGATCCAGAATATGTGTCGTTTCAGTTGCCACAGGAGGAGAAAGCTGTGGAATTGTGTTCACAATCCATTGACCGGAAGCAGTCTTGTGACCTTGTTTTGGGGGAGTGCACTGTGAGCAGTGATTGGCTCTGCTGCAGCAGGAAATGAGAAATGTTGGTGCCTTACAGAGAGTGATGGGCCATCATGTATGTGGCCAGGTGGGATTAATGTAGTTGCTTTTGCCTAGAGTATGACCACTAGAGATTTTTTATACAAGGAATTTAGAAAATTTAGTATTTATTTTGAACCTTTATTGCTATTTAGATAAAGAAAATTCAGGGCTTGAGAAAGGAAATAAGTAAAATGGCAAATACCTAGGGGGAAAATGTGATGACATTATTAGCAGCACACATTAATTTTTTATATAACAGTTATCAATGAACACATTTTGTTTTATAATATTAATGACTTTGAATCCTTTTGACTTTCCACTGAATACGATCTTATATTTAATTATAACATGAATATAACTAAAGTCTGCTCTTTATAAATATTCTTTCCTTCTTATTCTGTTAGAGTTTCCACAGACTTGAAATACAGAAAACAACCATGGGGCCTTGTCAAATCTTTAATTGAGAAGAATTCCTGGAGTTCTTTGGAAGACTATTTCAAACAGCTTGGTTTGTAAATTTTTTTATTTATCTATTTTTGTGAAGATGGCATTTATTAACAAAATAGGTTGACTTTTCATTTGGATTCATTAACAGGAAACTGGTCAATGATGCTGGGACGACTTCTGCTAAAGTGGTTCCCGCTGTTCCACTTGCTCTGCCACTTAAGGAATTTCAAAACTCTTAATTTTCATTGGTCAAACAAACACTCATATAATGCTTATTTATTTATTTAGAGACAGAGCCTCGCTTTGTCATCTAGGCTGGAGTGCAGTGGTGCAATCTCTGCTCACTGCAACCTCTGCCTCCCAGGTTCAAGCGATTCTCCTGCCTCAACCTCCCGAGTAGTTGGGACTACAGGCGTGCACCACCACACCCAGCTAATTTTTTATTTTTAGTAGAGATGGGGTTTCACCATATTGGCCAGGCTGGTCTCAAACTCTTGACCTCAGGTGATCCGCCCTCCTCGGCCTCCCAAAGTGCTGGGATTACAGGCATGAGCCACTGCACTCGGCCATATGTAATGCTTACTAGATGTCAGACATATATAATAAAGTTCTATGTGCTTTACAAATATTAACTCATTTCATACTCAGAACAACTCTGGCATGTAGGTACAATCACTATTTTTCATTTTACTAAAAGAGGAAAATGAAACACAGAGAGGTTGACTTTTATCCAGATGACACAGTTAAGAGCTGCCATATCCCTTTGCCTCTGTAAGGAGCTAAGGAGGCTGAGTGTATAACCTGATCATAGATATACACCTGTGCTAAGCTCTGGGGAGTTCTTGGGGCCACCTCCCTTATCAGATGTAGTTTTCCTGGGCTTATGCAGGCCCACTTGGCAATGGTAGTGCGTACATGTATGGATTGGGTGGAGGTGGGTACTAGAGGCTGACTGGGGAAAACGATACCGTGGTTCTGTTTGGATATTTCTTTCTTTTTTTTTTTTTGAGACAGAGTTTCGCTCGTTACCCAGGCTGGAGTGCAATGGCGTGATCTTAGCTCACCGCAACCTCCGCCTCCTGGGTTCAAGCAATTCTCCTGCCTCAGCCTCCCAAGTAGCTGAGACTACAGGCGTGCACCACCACGGCCAGCTAATTTTTTTTTTTTTGTATTTTCAGTAGAGACGAGGTTTCACCATGTAGACCAGGATGGTCTCGATCTCTAGACTTTGTGATCCACCCGCCTCGGCCTCCCAAAGTGCTGGGATTACAGGCGTGAGCCACCATGCCCAGCCCATGTTTGGATATTTCTTAACATATACATCAATAAATATATATACACACACACATACATGAGCATAATTTAAGTTTAGTTGAAGAAAAACTGGTGGTCAGTCAACTCAAGATAATTTAAGGCTTATCATCTAGTTTGGTGATAATTTTCCTTGACTTTCTTCCTTGTCTATTTCATTATTAAATTTTTCATCAAGAGCAGAGAAAAATGACTCAAAAATTAGTTTGGCCACTGAATAAGTTTCTAATAAAAAAAATCTGGCAGAGGAAAAAGTTGAAACAAATGACAAAAATGAGGTTTTTAGGTTGTTTGCAGATTTTCTTTGCTAGTGCTTCCTTTCTTGCAAACCCTCACTGAAAATTAGAACTAGCATATGCTACTCATTCCTGTAAGGCTGACAAGTACTGTAATCTGCTTTGGAAATCTTTCTAATGATCTAGTGTACATAGGTAGCCTGTTGTTTCCATAACTGAAGTCATTACATTAATATGCATTAATAACATAGCACATGGCAAATTTGCTCTGATGATCCTCTCATTTATTAATACACATTCTTCCTGGAATAATGAAACCTCATTATGGGGTCACTGTGCTCTCTAAAGCTTTTCATTAAGTGTAAAATTTGAATCTAGGCCATAAGAACCTAAGGAATTTGTTAAAGAAAATTATTAAGGCTTAAACAAATGAACAAAAATAACCACCAAAAAACCTTGTATGTTATAGTTGAGGAGCTTTCCCCAGTATTTAAATATTCTTTTCTTTCCTCAGAATCAGATTTGTTAATTGAAGAATCTATATTAAATCAGGCCATTGAAGACCCTGGGAAACTTACTGGCTTACGAAGGAGAAGGCGAACATTCAACCGCACAGCAGAAATGGTTCCTAAACTTTCTTCTCAGCATTCCTCTGGAGATGTGGGCTTAGGTGCCAAAGGCGATATTGCAGGTAGTTATCACCTGGTAAACAGAGATGACAGGTTTTTACTTTAGTTATGTGAAGCAGAATGTGCCTCTTGTTTGTAAGATATGTCAGGAGGTCTCCTTTTCTTTCCTCTTATATTGATAATGTTTCTCAAACTCTGTGTTCCTTAAAGATAACTAATATCTAAGTATAAAGGAGCAGTTACAAAATGGTAAGCATATAACTGATATATTTTATTTGGCCCATGTAGCATTTTCAAAATTGGACTTTAAATATTTTTTTAAATTTTATTTATTTTTTTAAGATAGGGTCTTGCTGTCACCCATGCTGTAATTAGCACAATCATGGCTCACTGTAACCTCGAGCTCCTGGGCTCAAGCAAACCTCCTTCCTCAGCCCCCCGAGTAGCTGAGACTATAGGTTAGCACCACCATGCCTGGCTAAAATTGGACCTTTTTATATAAAAACTCAGATCTGACAGCCCAGCACCCAAATCCCTTCGTGGGTGCGGTTGGTTGGAGCATGGTAGTAGCTGCCCTGTTATATTGAATGTGCCCCAGCTTGCCCCAGCTCCCACCACAATCACTGCTCTGCCAACTTCAGAACCACTTTGCTCGTTTATTTGCTGCCTAGCATTTATAAACATTGTATTTCTATGTTTGAGTGTACTGCTCTCTTAATCCTCATATACTGTCAGGGCCAGCCCAGCAAAATTGCAAAGATAAAATCTGACTTTTATTATCTCCATTCTCAATTTTGAACACATCTTACATTTAGTAACTGTTACTCCCTTCCTTTCAGAGGTATAAAACTGTCATAACTTCTCATCCTTTTACATGATCAGATCTTTTGAGGCTTGTATCTTAGTGAGAATATGTTTATCTACTATTTAAGATTAATGGCTCTTTAATTTTTTTTTTTTTTTTTTTGAGACGGAGTTTCGCTCTTGTTACCCAGGCTGGAGTGCAATGGCGCGATCTCGGCTCACCGCAACCTCCGCCTCCTGGGTTCAAGCAATTCTCCTGCCTCAGCCTCCCGAGTAGCTGGGACTACAGGCACGTGCCACCATG
>PVKV010025756.1:0-17133 GCA_004027835.1 Alouatta palliata | reverse complement strand
TGGAAGCATTTTATGTAAGCCCAGTTAAATATTATTTGCAGAGTAAATTGCAGAGTAAAGCGATTTGCAATATAGGACAAATTTTAAGGACTGCCATAAGTTTTCTCTTTGCAGATTTGTTTCATATTACTCAGGATGTCAGAAATTAAAAAAAGGGGTGCAGGAAATTTACCCAAAATCACCTTGTTTTTACAAATAACTTCTTTTTCAGTTCTTTTCAAATGAGTATTAAACTTTTGTCAGCTGTAATCACAATTCTCCTTCTAACGCAGCCTTTTTCTTGTGACTTGCAGGAAAGAAAGAGGAAATGGAAAACTGTAACATCACTATAATTGTGGTGATGAGTGTTTTGTAAGTATTTGTTGTGAATGCTTATTTTGCTTGTGTCTGCATTTATCTTTAACTAGTTTCCAAAAGAATTTGAATGTATTTGTACATTATTGTATATAAATTGCCATTATTTGACTAATGCTGGCCTACAAAAGTAGCAGTTTTATAGGTTTCAGAATTACAGCTTTATGTATGATTTTTCAGAAGAACGGTTAAATTTGAGAAAATACAAAGTACTCATTCAACAAATGTTTTTATTAATTAATCTGATTAATTTCTACAGTCATAGGTTTTCATGGACAGTTTCATAAATTTAAAGGAAATATTTATATATACATGCTGGGGAAATCCAATTAACACTATTTTACTCTATTTGATTAGACATATGGTTCTGATGTAACTCTGCTGTACCTAAGAATTGCTTAGGGTGCTTGCTAAAATGCAGATTTCTTGACCCTTGTCAGAGAGATTGATTCAGTAGTTCTTGAGTAGGCATCAGGAATCAGTATTTTAAAACATATACCCCAGGTTATTCTGATGCAAGTGATACAAGCATTACATGGTGAAAAATACTGGGACAATGTCTGAATCCCAGGGTATTCTATAGGAATCCACTCAGCCAGTCATATTTAGAATACTAATATTTACATGGCTCTATATGTATCTTGAGGCACTCTGTTAGATTTAATTGAATTGGTTGTGACTTAGTGATATAGTCTAGGTGATAATTTTTTGGACTGGAGCTTCAATATTAGCTTTTTTTTTTTTTTCCTAATTATAGATTTTAGAACATAGAAGATTTTGTTGTTCCTTTGGGTTTTATGGAAGATTTTATACGCACTGCTTAAATCAGTTTTCTACGACAGTTCTGAATAGCAAATATTATCAGTGTTCTTTTGCATTACTTCATAGAAAATGTTTACTCAAAACTTGGAATATTAATCTCTATACTATTTCAATGCCATAATAATTTCAAAGATTGGATTTTCTTGCTACTATCTTTTTTAAAAGAAAAATCTTGGTGGGTAAAAGCGAATAAGGGCAAATTAATATTTTAATAGAAAAAGTAGAGAGATATGATGCCATCTATATATTTGCATGTATATATATATATATATATATATATATATATATGTAAGGTATGTAACCATTCACTCGAAAGTCTGCTGTGAAGGCTGGGTGCTGTGGCTCACACTTATAATCCCAGCACTTTGAGAGGCTGAGGTGGGTGGATCACGAGGTCAGGAGTTCAAGACCAGCTTGGCCAAGAAGGTGAAATCCCGTCTCTACTAAAAATACGAAAATCAGTTGGGTGTGGTGGTGGGTGTCTGTAATCCCAGCTACTTGGGAGGCTGAGGGAGAGAATTGCTTGAACCCGGGAGGTGGAGGTTGCAGTGAGCCAAGATTACGCCACTGCACTCCAGCCTGGGTGACAGCATGAGACTCCGTCTCAAAAAAAAAAAAAAAAAAAAAAAAATGCTGCTGTGAAAACCATTACATTAAGTTCATTTAGCATGTAACATTTTATATATGACACCATTAATATATATTTGGGACTGGATACTTCCTTTGTCCAAGATGAACTAGAATAATTTTTGCTGAATGGCAATTTTATTTTTTTGCTGGCTGCCACTGGGAATAAGAGGTACATCATGCTGTACCTGAGATCAGCTACATATTGATCTTCATTTCCTTTTTTGAAAGGCAGCATTATGGGTGTATAATTGCCTAAGCCAAAGGCACCCAAAATAGATCCTAAAAGCTGATCTGGTGGATTTCTAAGCTGGTGGTCTCACATCGACACTGACTAGGATTCCTAACAGAGGGGAGAGATGTCAGAGACAACCCAAACCTGTGAGTTAGGCTTATTCAAGGACTTGTATTGTCAGTCTAATTTCCTTCCATCTTTTCCCTCAACCTCCACTTAATACTTAACAGTAATGATTTCATATAATAAAATAGGGATAATTGATTTAAATAATAACAACAACTGGAAAACTGTCTAGACAATACGCATTTTTGAAGCTTTTGCATGTATATTCTGCATTAGCAATGCTTTAGGTCTGGAAAAGTGTGGATTAACCGGATATAATTTGCTCTGCCTAGTGTGTTGTTATTAGTTTTGTTGAATGTGACACTGTTTCTGAAGCTGTCAAAGATAGAACATGCTGCTCAGTCCTTTTACCGTCTCCACCTCCAAGAAAAGAAATCTTTAAAGTAAGTCTTTTCCCCCCAACCTGTATTCACCACATTATTCAATAATTCTTTAGTTGCAGAAAATTTAATTTCAGTTTCAGAGCTTAGGGTCTGCTAACTATCCTATTGCCATAAACAGCCTGTTTTTTGTTTGTTTAATTTTGTGTTTTGTTTGCAAGTTTATGGGGCTCTGATGATTTCTGGAAATGAAGAAAAGATCAGAAACTCGATTTTGAAGATGTTATTTTTCTTTCAGTTTAGCCTCTGAAATGGTGTCAAGAGCAGAAAATACTCAAACGAATAAAGATCAGGCCCATCGTTTAAAGGGAGTGCTCCAGGACTCCATAGTGATGCTTGAACAGGTAGGCAGCTCTATACTTAGTACCTTCGTCCCAGTATGAATCAGTTGCTCTTCTGCTTATGAGAGAATATTTACCATACTATCATTGAAGAAATCCCCCTGCTAGAGGTAACTATCCCTGCCAGTCCCTATTATGCAAGGGTATTACGTTTATTATGTAGTCACTTTTGTTCATTTATTTAGTTAGAAAATAGGAGTATATAATATACACTGTTGTATATCTTCTTTTTTCAATTAGTAATGTATTCTGAGGATGTTTCCATATCAGCATGTATACATCTACTTCATTTTTATTGATCCTTCTAAATAAAATTCGATGCCTAATATTAAGCTCTTTTTATAGGAATGGTAGCTATTATATACACTGTCCATTATTTTATTTTTATCTGTTAACCATGTATCTTGGAGATACTTCCATCTCAATATATAAATCACTCCCCCTTAACAGCTGCATAAGACTCAACTGTATAAAATGTGCCATAATTATCTTACCAGTAGTTTTACCACTATTGCCAATTATTTTTACTAGTATTTACAGGCATTTAATCCCCCAATTTTCTGCTTATAAATCTCCTCTCAGAATTTTTATTCACATAGGCACTCCATTGATGAGGCCTTCTGATGGCTCCAGTCAGGTCCACTGGCCCTCTATGCCTGGTGCACAGCTACCATCCCGGGTTCCTATTGTCTGTGTCTTCTGTTTCCTATATCCTGTGTTATCCTTTCTTGGTTTACTTCCTCCTTTTACTGGAGCACATCCAACAGTAGCTTCCTGAGAAAGAGAATTTGAAGGTAAATATTTTAAGAGTTCACTTAACTGAAAATTTCTCATTCTGCCTTTTCTCTTGCTTACAAATGGTTTGGCTAGAACTTTGAAGGCATTGCTCCATTGTCTTTTGGTTCCAGTATTGCTATTGAGAATTCTGAGGCTTTTATCACTCTTGATTCTTTAATCTGGAAACTTAGGCCTATAATTCTGGAAGTTTTCTTGAGTTATCTAGTTGATGATTTCCTCCCCTCATTTTCTCTTTCCTGACCTTCTACAACTCCTGTTATTGAGATGTCAGCCTTCTGTTGGATGGGTTGTATCATATTCTTACCTTTTCTTTCCATCTCTTAGTCTTTTTGTTCTACTTCTGGGATATTTTATAAACTTTATCTTCACATTCTTCTATTGAGTTTTTCAGTTTTTGCTAATAAATTTTCAATTTCAGAGAGATAATTTTTCTGAATGATTTCTTTTCTTTGTAGTGTTGCAATCTCTCTCTTTTTTTTTTTTTTTTTTTTTTTGGGTGGCAGGGGAATCTCGCTCTGTCACCCAGTCTGGAGTGTAGTGGCGCAATCTCAGCTCACTGCAACCTCTACCTCCCAGGTTCAAGCGATTCTCCTGTCTCAGCCTCCTGAGTAGCTGGGATTTCAGATGTGTGCTACTGCGCCTGGCTAATTTTTGTATTTTTAGTAGAGACGGGGTTTCACCACGTTGGCCAGGCTAGTCTCCAACTCCCAACCTTAGGTGATCTGCCCACCTCAGCCTACCAAAATGTTAAGATTACAGGCATAAGCCACTGTGCTGGGCCATCTTTTTTAGTTGCATTTTCTTGAGACTCAGTCTCATTCTGTCACCCAGCTGGAGTGCAGTGGCATGAACATGGCTTACTGCAGCCTTGACTTTCTGGGCTCAAGCAAACTTCCCACCTCACCCTCCCGTAGCTGGGACTACAGGCATGAGCCACCATGCCCAGCTAATTTTTGCACTTTTTGTAGAGACAAGGTTTTGCCATGCTGCCCAGGCTGGTCTCGAACTCCTGGGCTCAACAGCTCTGTCTGCCTTGGCTTCCCAAAGTGTTGGGATTGCAGGCATGAGCCATTGCTCCCAGCTGCAATTATTTTTTTTTTCATGGCTACAATATCTTTATCTCTCTGAAGATATTACTGATAGTTAATTTTTTTAAAAAATCTTCTTCTGGCATACTCATTTTCCATCAAGATCTCCCCCCGCCACCCCCCACCATTTAAATTTCTATCTTTAAGGTTAGAGAATTTCTTTAGTGTTTGGTAGTCCCTGGTTATGTTCTTGCATGGATCTGAAGCTCTTAACATATGGATTGGGCTGGTGTACCCCAAACTTCTCTGTAGATCTGGCTGGGCTCCTGGCTGAGAAATCCTGATATCAGCACCTTCCGGTCAGTTTCTACAGAGAAGACTCCTCTAGTCTCCCACCTGTTGGATTTAGGGCTGACTGCAGCATTTTAGGAGCTGAGCAGAAGAGAGGGATAGGGCAAGGAAAGGCAGAAAGGATGGTCTCAGGATTCAGTATATACATTTTCATGTATCACTCTTGTTTCTGGTATGTACTGCTATCCTTAACAATGCCTTGGCAGCCAGAGACCCTCTGTTTTATCCTGTACAGAAAATAAAATTCCAGACTTCTGCCTAGGTAGTAGGAAAGGTCAGATGCCAAGAGTTTCATATGATCCTTATTTTTGCCCTTCCTCTTTATTCTCACTTCCAGAGATTCCTGGTCATCAACACCTGGGCCTTTTGAAGATTCTTTGGGGTTAATTTGGTTGGTTCTCAGCATTTCCCACCATTACTTTAGGATTCAGCTTTTCCAGGCCTGCTAAGTCATCCATCTGCTTTCCAGTTTCCGAAGCTGCACTGCTGCTGTCTCCTTTTCCGATCTCCTTGCCCTTATAGCTTTATGCCTTTTAAAAAATACCTTATTAGTGGGGTTAAAGGAGCAAAGCTGGATGTGCATATTTATTTAACTCTTCAGCTCACTCTTGCCTGGTGTTCTTCCTCCATTGTTCCTCCAACTAATATTGCTTGAGCTAAGGTCCCCAGTGACATCTAGCTTATAAAAAGAATGTAGCTTTTTTCAGTCTTCATCCTACAGTGTCAGCATTGACAGAGCTAAACACTTCTTTAGTGAAATGTACCTAATCATGCTTTCTTTAAAGCCATTAAAAGAATCGTATTGTGATTACAATTCACATACAATAAAATTTTTTCTTCACAAAGTTGGGCAACTTATCTGCCTGACGTCTTCCTGGCCCAGATGCATTAAATAACCACACGTTCCAATGACTCCTGTCTTAGTCCATTTATGCTGCTATAACAAAATCCCAGAGACTGAGTAATTTATAAAGAACAGAAACTTATCGCTCACAGTTTTGGAAGCTGAGGAGTCCAAGATTAAGGTGCTGGCAGGTTTCGTGTCCACATCTATGGCACCGTCTACATGTCCACACATGGCAGAAGGGACCCAAGGACAAAAAAGGGGCCTAGTTAGTTCCCTGAAGCTCTTTTATACTAGTATGAATCCACTCATAAGAGTCCTCATGACCTGCCGGGCGAGGTGGCTCACGCCTGTAATCCCAGCACTTTGGGAGGCCGAGGCAGGTGGATCACGAGGTCAAGAGATCGAGACCATCCTGGTCAACATGGTGAAACCCCATCTCTACTAAAAATACAAAAATTAGCTGGGCATGGTGGCACGTGCCTGTAGTCCCAGCTACTCGGGAGGCTGAGGCAGGAGAATTGCTTGAACCCGGGAGGCGGAGGTTGCGGTGAGCCGGGATCGCGCCATTGCACTCCAGCCTGGGTAACAAGAGCGAAACTCCGTCTCAAAAAAAAAAAAAAGAGTCCTCATGACCTAATCACCTCCCAGAGATTTTCTTAGAGAAATGAGACGTCCAAGTGTATTGTTAACAACAAAGTTTACAAAATTCAGTGTCAAAGTGTTAAGTTGTAAGGAAAATGTTTTGAGAGTTTAGGGGCAGAACGATTGGGGAAAACTACAGGAAGAGTGTATGTGAGTAAGTTTTAGGTAGGTGAAGAACATGAGGATAAGGGCATGCAAAGGCACTGAAGCAAAACTTGAGTTGTTTAGGGGATAGTGAGGAGACCACTGCAACTTCGGAAACCATTTAGGAAAACTAGTCTGTCACTTTGCTTAATTTGATTAATGGACCTCTTGGGAGGTAGATTATGCCGTAGCAGGAAGAAGTAGAGTCTCCAGCAAATGGGAAGAACTCTGTAGCAATCATACTGATAGATATCCTGAAGAATCAGGCATTTCTTAATTAACATTTTATTTGGGCATCAGAATAAACAAAACTATATGAAGTGTCACTGTAAATTCTGGGCATAAACATTAGAAATTTTCTAATCTGATTAGAAAAATGAAACAATCTGATTTTGAAAATTTTGTTTGCAGCTGAAGAGCTCACTCATTATGCTTCAGAAAACATTTGATCTACTAAATAAGAATAAGACTGGCATGGCTGTTGAAAGCCAGTGATCTGAAGGAATAAAACCACAGAGATACTTGGAACTGAAAGAAAATACCTGGAAGAAAACCAGAGGATGAAGGATTTTGTCATAGAACATTTCTATTTTTTTTCATTACTGAGATTTCTAATACGACCATTTCTTTCAGTAGCATTTATTTGATAATTAGTCTTTGCTGGCCTTAAGAATCCATCCTTTCACTTCTTATAGATAGTTTTAAGCTGTGAGTTTCTCCAGTGAACCGTGAAATATATTGTAGAACTGAATTTTTCTGATATAAAAAGAAAATGACACACCCTGAACTGAGTGGTTTGGTCTCAGTTCTACAGTGAGGTTTGAAGTTTGATGCTTTGTTAGCACAGAGTCAGTATATGTCCAATACGCTGCTTTCATAACTGAGGTAAGTCCAAGAGGATAAAGAAGACGATATAAGAAGAAACCGTTAAGTCATTACTGATTTTAAAGGATCTATTTTCAGGCACATATCATAACATTTCCAGGTTTGTGTATTGTAAATATTATTGTCTTCATTTATTTAGCATGCAAATTTAATAGTCAAACTTTTTGAATCTGCATATTGATGATGATTATCTGAAAGGGTCTTCTGCCATGTTTTATCTTTTTGTGTTTTTATGAAATAGGTTTTTTTTTTTTTCTTAAGGTAGCTATTAGAGTTGGGATTATCTTGCCTCCTTATGTAGGATACCAACAGTCAGAAGGAAGAACCATCCTCTGAGTTTTCAAAACCAGAAGGTTATGTTAAAATCTGGGCATTCAGTGACACGTCAAATGCATACTTGAACTGAGACTGGCTTAAGCTTAGCAGTCTTATGTGGTTGAAGTGACCCATCTGGTTGAAAATAATTTGTGTATTTTCAGTAACCACGTATGACTTCATTCTTTATGTATGTGTGTTACTTGTTTTGGTTGGTAAATTATAAGCCAGACACAAACTTTAGCTGTTTAATAAAAAGTTCTGGGGCACGTATTTCCCAATACAAGTGTACTGACTCTGAAGTTGTAACTCAGATACAAGCTTTGCCTTTTTCATAATAAGTTTTTATGCATTATTGAAAATTTTGTCTCAATACAATGGGCTCATTAAAATAAGAACTTTGTAAACTGACTTGAAATCAGGTATTTTTTCAAGAGTTAGGGAAAGTTGAAGTGTTTTACTGTTTTGTCTCTTGAGCCCTTTCTCTGGGGAAGAAACTGTACATATAAAAAATGTACATATATTCTTACTGTTATATAAATGTATAATGTATGTATATTATTACTGTTTGAACAACTAGTGCCTTTAATTAAATGTTTCATTTTTCTCCAGACTCATCAAAGCCACATGGCATTCTTAAAGTCATTTCTGAGATTCCTGTAGAGAATCAAAGTATTCACTGACTCTATTAGAGGGAAAATGGGTTTCTCTAGGTGAATTCCAACTAAGCTTACCTGGGGGTATCAGTGAACCTACCTGGGTTTGTTTTGTTCTGGTAAGGATTTATGTAGTGTCTGCCTGTGAGCAAGAACGAGTGGATCATAAACCTGAAGCTTTCTCTGTTAAAAGTCACAAAAATGATCGACAGTATTTTTGTGATGTTTCTTTAAGTTGTACTTTATAACATACCTCAAGGAAGATTACCAAAGTAAGTTGCTTTATAAATTAAGGCTAAATTGGTATGGATGCAGAATTCAATTAATAAAATTTGAGCCTGTTATGTAAATTGCATATTAATAAAATACAAAATTTCTGAATTGTAGTTTTTCTACCTAAAAACAAAACTAGAAAGCCTGCCGTAGTGAAACGTGTTACGTGGGCCTACACTCTTTAAATGAAATTTTGTGCAATAATAAAACCCAAAGAGGACTCTCATCTCAGGACAGTTTCATTTCAAATACGCAGACGACTGGAACAAAAGTACTAGCGAGGCCTGCTGGTCTAATGTAAAGGCTGCTAGCCAGAAATCATGAAAATGAACGGGTTGCTAAATGAACAGAACCGCCGCAGTGATGGGCCTTTAAGAGAAGGTCAGCGAAATTGGGGGAGGTACTTGGATAACATTTTGTGGCGGAGAGCTCCCCCACCGCCTGTTGCCGGCGTCTGAGTGAAAGCTGGCCGCCACACGGTCGCACGTAGTTCGGAAATCCTCCGGCTTCCCGGGTTTCCCGTATCTCCGTCTCCGCACCTCGCCCGCACCCCAGGGCTCCGCAGCCGGTCCCCCACGACGCGCCGCCCGGAGGCACCGGCGGGGCGGGGCGGGGCTGGCCGGAGGTGCGGGACCCGCCTCCTGCCCCTGTCTCCAGGACGCGCTCGCGGGAGCAGATTCTCCCCTTACCGGCGCCAGGGCCTCGGGCCAGGAGGAGGAGCCTCTCCCGCGGGCTCCGTGGAGGGGCGGGCGGCCCACGTGCGGGCAGGCGGGGAACCCCGGCGCCGGGGGCGGGGCACCCGGAAGCGCGCGCGGACTTGGCCGCACCGAGCCGGCTGGCGGAGGGGCGGCTGGGACCGCGCGGGGAGGCGGGCGCGCAGCCGGGGCCGCGGCGGACTGTGGTCACAGGTGGGCGGCTGTAGTGAGGGCGCGGCTGAGCGGAGCCCGGGTTCCCGAGACTCCTGCCGTCACGCCCGGGACTCCACGTAGCCGAGATTGGGAGACGCGTCCGTGCCTCCGGAGAAGCCGACCCATCTCTCGTCCGCCTCTTTGGTTGCAGTTGTACCTCCGGCCAGAGGGCAGGTAACTTCCCTTCCAAGGTCATTCTCCCGGCGGGGTGGCGCGCGAGGCCCGCCCACGTCCTCCGGATTGGCGGGGGCGGGAGAGGCGCACCCCGCACGGGGTCGTACCAGCGGGGCTGGACGGCGGCCCCTGAACCCTGCCCGGGAGCCTGGTGGCATTCCCGGAGCCAGGTCGCCGGCCCCAGCCGCCGAGTGCGTCCGCTGGTGCCAGCGGGCATATGCTTCGCCTCTCTGCATCCCCGAGGCTGAGTTTCCACCAGCGCCCAGGCTTGGAGCGGAGACCGCTCGGCCCTGCCAGTCTGCACTCGCAGGTGAGCGCAACCGCCCGCGCCCCGGCTGTCCCGGACGCGTGGTCGGCTGTCGCCATAGGAACGGCTGGTGCCCAGACGGCGCCTGCCCTGGCTGGGAAGGGGTAGTGAAGGCAGCTCCGAGCTCCAAGAACCCTGGAGCCCCCTGTGTGGCCAACCGGAGCCACAAAAGCCTGATGAAAACGGGACCCCCTCCCCCTCTTTCTTCTCATTTTTGATTGCTCAGGCGTTGGAGGTTAAGCAGAGAGAGGCGTGGACCTATTTACAAGATGTAAGTTGTGTTCTTTCCACCTTTACCTTCTGAGGGCTTCTTACGCCCCGTGGTGACAGGTGCAAATCATGACACAGAAGGGCAGTATGAAGCCTGTGAAGAAAAAGAAAACCGAAGAACCTGAATTGGAGCCCCTGTGCTGCTGCGAGTACATAGACCGGAATGGGGAAAAGAACCACGTGGCTGCTTGTTTGTGTGATTGTCAAGATCTGGATGAAGGGTGTGATCGGTAAGAACAGAGCATTTCCTGATGCTGGCCCTGTCGCCTTTCTGACAACTGCCATGTGTACTTTCAGCCTAGCCACCCAGAATGCTAGAATTTGCTCTTGATTCTATTTCCAAGCATCTAAAATGAGAGTTGGCTTCTATGTCAAGTGTGAGGATTTTATAAAGAGGAATTACGCAGTAGTGCACAGCTGTCTGTCTGCTCTGTTTTATAGAATATTATTTTTCGTTTAAAGAAAGATGAGGGAGAGAACAGGCAGTTTAAAGGGATAGTAGACAAGTTAATATAAAATAAAATGCAAGCCAGCAGAATCTGTAAGTTTAAAATGAACACTTTAGTTCCAAAAAGTTCCTGCTTTCTGAGAGGTCTCAGCATTTAGAGACTGACTCCTTGGGACTGGCCCACAGAGGGCCTTGTGGGTTGAAAGATCATTTTCCTGCTGTTAGTACTGGTCTTGCCCTTGTTTCTGAGGAGGAACTCCAGCCAGAAGGCATGTGCCTCCCCTGGATTCACAGTTTTCTGTGTGACCAGTAACACTGCCTTGATTGATCATACTGTATTTGGCTTTTATTTTCCAAGTGATGGAAATTACTATCCAAAAAGATAATTGTTAACCTCACCGAAAAAAATCTTGTGCTGGTCAGTGAATAACCTGGTTTGTATCCATTTTCTGAATGATTTTGTATTTACAAATTATTGTCACATGGAAGACATAACGTGGGAAGAATAGGGATGTTGGAAACTTGCTTTTCATATTAATAATTACTTCTGGTTAAAATAATTGCAACTGCCAGTTTGTTGACTTAGTGCTTGGTATATTCATATAGCCATGAAAAGCATTCCCTGAGGTCTGCAGTCCAATACCCAGCCTTGACTCCTAAAAACCCAGTAACTCCTTTGTAATTCTTACTTGACTGTGTCTATTGTGCAGTCTTTTTTTTACAGATGTCTTTGAATATAGGTTCTTTAGATTTAGTCTAAAATCTATACTGAGAAAATAGAGCACTCTGCACTAATGAATGGAGAAATGATGCTGTTTCCATAACCACCATCACTCAAGACCGCAGCTCTTCCATTAAACTTGCTGACTCTTCCTCCCTTTCAGCCCTTGAGACCTGGGCTGTTCCTGAGGCGTCTCCTCTATTCTCTCTATACCCCTCTCCTCTGTGTTTCCACTGTCCCTGCCTCTCTGTGTGATTCCCAGCTAGATCAGAATGGGTATCTCCCACTCACCTCCAAGTTCCAGTCTTACCTTTAAATATAATATAAAATCAAAGTTACTTTTCCTTAACTCTACCTTTTCTTACTAGTCTGTCTTAATTTTTTCAGGCTGCTATGATAAAATACCTTAGACTGGGTAATTTATAAACAATATACATCTGTTGCTCACAGTTCTAGAGGCTGAGAAATCCAAGATCAAGAAACTCGCAGATTCGGTGTCTGGTGAGGGCCCTTTTCCTCATAGATGGCACCTTCTTGGTGTGTCCTGACATGGCAGAAGCGGTGAATAAGCTCATAGAGCTCTTTTATAAGGACGCTAGTCCCATTCTTGAGGGCTGTGCCTTCACGACCTAATCACCTCCTTAAGGTCTCCCCTCTGAATACTATTGCATTGGGAATGAAGTTTCAACATATGAATTTTGGAAGGACACAGATATTTCCTGGCTCCCTAAAGTTTATGTCTTCTCATGTGCAAAATACATTCATTTCATCCCAATAGCCCCAAAAGTTTTAGCTCATCTCAGTGTTAATTCAATAGTCAAAGTCCACAGTCTGGTCTGATTATCATCATCCACATGAAATATGGATGAGATTCAAGATACAAGTCAGCCTGAGACAAGTTCTCCTCCAGCTGTGAGCCTGTGAAATCAAACAAGTTAGGTGCTTTCACAATACAATGGTGGGACATGCATAGAATAGACATTCCCGTTCCAAAAGGGAGCAACAGTGCAACAGTAAGGAAGAAAGGAGTGTTAGTGACTAACCCAGTGGGGCAAACAGTGTTAAGCCTTAATAAGGCTTGAGAATAATCTTGGACTTGATGTCCTGCCTTCTGGACACACTGGGTTGGAGATTGGGCCTCCAAGGCCCTGGGTATCCCTGCCACCACAGCTTTGTTGGACATAGCCCACGCTGCAGCTCTCATGGGCTGGAGTCAGTCAGGTACCTACAGCTCTCCCAGGCTGCAGCTATATGCTTGTGGTTCTACCAGTTTGGGCTTTTTGGGGCTGACCCTGTCTCCACAGCTCCAAGCAGGCATTGCCTCAGTGGGCTCTCTCTGTAGTGGCCCCACTACACTCAGAGCTCCACTGGGCAGTGCCCTAGTGGGGTCTCTCTGTGGTGGCCCCACCTCTGGGGCGGTCCTCTACCTTGGCTCTGAGGCTCTGCAGGGCATCCTTTGAAATCTAAGTGGAGGCAGGCAGGCAGGCCTCTACAGCTCCTGCACTCTGGATGGCTGCAGCATTGGCACCCTGTGGATGCCACCAAGGTTTACCACCTGTGCCCTTCAGAGGGGTGGCGTCTGTGGCTCACAGCATACCTAGGCCCAGTGGAGTCACATCTGGTGCTGCTGTGGAGTGTGCACCAGAATATAAGGAGCAGAGACTTCAGATGGCACTCAGCAGTGCATCCTGAGTCCCCATGGGTGCCCTGGGCCTGCCTATGAAATGGTTTGCCCTCAAAGCCCTGGCACTTCAGACTTGGGATGGGAACAGCAGCCCCAGGGATCTCTGAATGCCTTTCAGGGTCTTTCTCCCATTGTCTTGATGACTGGCACAGGGCTAATCCATACTGATCTCATCCACATCCTTGCTGTTCTCTCCCAAACGTGCTTTCTCGTGTGTTAAAATATAGACAGGCTGAGAATTTTCCAAATCTTTGTTTTACTTCCGTTTTGATTATGAATTTTGCCTTTAAATTATTTCTCTCTTCTTGTGTTTTACCATAAGCATTTATGAGAAGCCATGCGGCACCCTGAACACTTTGCTTAGAGATTTCTACTGCCAAATACTCAGTTTTATCACTCTTGAGTTCTACTTTCTACAAAACAGTAGGACACAAACACAATTCCACTGAGTTCTTTGCCTCTTTGTAAGTGGCAAGGATCACCTTTCTTCTGGTTTCCAATAACATGTTTGTCACTTCCATCTGAGATCTTGTGAAAATGGCTTTTACTGTCCATATTTCTGCCAGCCTTCTGTTCATTACCTCTTAGGGAATCTCTAAGATTGAGGCTTTCTCTGCAGCTCTCTTCTGAGCCCTTGCCAGAATCACCCTTGATAATATGTTCATACAGTGTAGGCTTTTTTCACAGCGTGTGCTTCCACACTCTTCAGACCTCTACCCATTACCCAGGTCCACAGCTGTGTCCACATTTTTAGATGTCTGTTGTAGCATCACCCACTTCTCAGTACTCATTTCTGTCCTAGTCTGTTTAGGCTGCTATAACAAAATAACTTAGGCTGGTTCATTTATAAACAACAGATATTTATTGCTCACGGTTCTGGAGGCTGTGAAGTCCAAGATCAAGGCAGCAGCAGATTCAGTGTCTGGTGAGGTCTCACGCTCAGCTTCATAGTTGGCACCTTCTTGCCGCATCCTCACATGGTAGAAGGGACAAATAGGCTCCCTTGGGTCTCCTTTGTTTTTCAGATGGAGTCTCATTCTGTCGCCCAGGCTGGAGTGCGGTGGTGCGATCTCAGCTCACTGCAACCTCTGTCTCCCGGATTCAAGCAATTCTGCCTCAGGCTCCCGAGTGGCTGGGACTATAGGCGCGTGCCACCACACCTGGCTAATTTTTGTATTTTTAATAGAGATGAGGTTTTGCCATATTGGCCAGGCTGGTCTCCACCTCCTGACCTCGTGATCTGCCTGCCTTGGCCTCCCAAAGTGCAGGTCTCTTTTTTTTAGAGGCATTAATTCCATTCATGAGGGCTCTGCTTTCATGACTTAATACCCTCCTAAAGGCCTATCTCTTAATACTCTTGCACTGGGGATTAGGTTTCAGCATATGCTATGTTCTATACAAACATATAAAACATAGCATAGCCTAAGTGTGCAAAACAGTCAACAAATGTCATTCTGTTCACCAAGTTCAGTCATTTGACTCACACTAGTTTGATCTCCATTCTTCTCTCTGTAGCCCTGTCCTTGCTGGACTGGTCTACTCCCTGGGCTTATGCCAGGTGTGTCCTGCACACATTTCTTTCCACTGGAAGGCCTTCCTGCCTCCCTCTCCATTCATACAAATGCTAGCTGGACATCAAGATTGAGCACAGATCCCACGTTTTCCGCAAAGACCCCTCTGATGACTCCACCCAGAAGTATTGACTCTCTGAGCACTGCTTATAATGTTTGATCACAAGAGTTCATTGATTATTGGTGTTTTGTCACTTACCTAATAGTTGTTGAATTTCCATGTTGTCCTCACAACTAGATTGTGATTTTTTTGTTGAGATTCTTGTGGCTGTACAGGTAGGTCATAAGATGTAAACATTACTTCCAGTATGTGTCTATACCTGTGTATTTGTTTAGGGGAGAAATAATCTTGACTGGTAAGTTTTTAAAAATCTCATTCCTATTTTAAAAAAAGACGTGAATCTGAAAAGCTTAGTTGAGTAGTAAGGAGGTAAAATGCCTGGTCTTTGGTCGCTTTTATTGTTTATCCCGCTATTTGGCATTCAGTGTTCTGTAGCTTTTAATTCAACAAACCCACATAAAGTCCCTCCTCTTTGTGCTTTTTCTGAGTAGATGGATTACATGTAAATCTTTACAGCCAGAGACTTGTGAAAGAATCATGGATACAATTTCTGATCGCCTCCGAATTCCTTGGCTTAGGGGAGCCAAAAAAGTGAACATCAGCATCATCCCTCCACTTGTGCTGCTGCCTGTCTTCCTGCACGTGGCTTCCTGGCATTTCCTCCTGGGGGTGGTGGTTTTGACCTCCCTTCCTGTGCTGGCACTGTGGTACTACTACCTCACTCACAGAAGGAAAGAACAGACCCTGTTTTTCCTGAGCCTTGGACTGTTCTCACTGGGCTACATGTACTATGTGTTCCTGCAGGAAGTGGTCCCCAAAGGGCGTGTGGGGCCCGTTCAGCTGGCTGTTCTTACCTGCGGGTTATTTCTGATACTCTTAGCCTTGCACAGAGCCAAGAAGAATCCAGGCTACCTCAGCATTCCAGCAAGCAGCGACAGATCTCTAAGCAGCAGCCAGCTGGAGTGCCTGAACAGAAAAGGGCAGGAGAAGACCAAAGGGTTCCCTGGGACAGACACATCGGGCAGTCTCAACAATCGCACAGTGAAGGATGACCCCAAGGGCTCCTCCAGGCTGCCGGCTGGAAGCCCCACCAAAGTGAAGGAGGACTGGTGTGCCAAGTGCCAGCTGGTGCGACCAGCCCGGGCGTGGCACTGCCGGATATGTGGCATCTGTGTGAGGAGAATGGATCATCATTGTGTCTGGTATGTTGGAAACATTTGGAGGCTTGGAAAGTGTAAATTCATGTAAAACTCTGTAGTTACATTTGATCTTCCCTTGCACGATCCCAAAATTTCTCTCCTTCCCAGCTTTACACCTTGTAGATATTTGTGGGCTGTTGTGATGTTCCCACTTAGTCATCAGGTTTTGAGTTTCACAAATTTAGTTCCTACAGTCATTTCCTGAAGGAGAATAACAGAAAACTTGGAGTGTTTTTTTTTTT
The DNA here is from genome assembly GCA_004027835.1 of Alouatta palliata. NCBI lineage: Eukaryota > Metazoa > Chordata > Mammalia > Primates > Atelidae > Alouatta > Alouatta palliata. The sequence goes on along the minus strand of PVKV010025756.1, from coordinate 724 downwards.
TTTTTCCAATTTTCTTTTGCACAACTCCTCATTTATCTTCTCCTTTCTAATAGGGAAATATCTACAGTTGAATGATTTTTCTTAAAAAAAGAATTGATCAGAAGCATTATAAGCATATTTCCCTGTGCTATTTGTTTTTGAACATAAAGCTCAAGAAAGTCTACCCCTGTTTTTAGCTCACTCTTTTGTCCCCTTGCCATACATACTTAACCATTTTTGAGGCTACCGATGATTTCCATTTAACATTATTGAATCGAGGCCCTACCAGAAAAACTCTGTAATTGGTTATTTGCGGAGAAATGGGCTTTTGTACCTCCCAGTTGGCCAGTAACAAACGAAGGTATGTAAGGCCCCGTAAAATATGAAGTGCAGTGTTTAAAGATAATGTTGCAGCTTCATTAAATACATCTAAAGGGGCTACAGTGAAGTCAGGTGTGAATGCTGTAAGTAGCATGTTTGCAGGTTTATTGCTCTTCAGGCAGTCGTGCTCAATGAATTACGCTTTTCGTGTCTAGGATTCTGGTCCTGTAGTGTACCTCCCCCTCAGAAGGGGATGCAGGAGAGGGTGAGAGGCATCGGAGTGGGCCTCAAGTGCATGGCTCAAGTGCAGGGACAGCTCTTTCCTGGGTCCTTGTCTTTAGAAGTAAACAGGTGTTTTCATTTTTAGATAGTCTACTTCTGTGTTTTCCTCACCTATTTTCGTGTGTGTGTGTGTGTGTGTGTG
>PVKV010025755.1:0-29146 GCA_004027835.1 Alouatta palliata | reverse complement strand
ACTCCAGCCTGGGTAACAAGAGCGAAACTCCGTCTCAAAAAAAAAAAAAAAAAAATAGCTCAGTTCTAGAAAATCAAACACCGCATGTTCTCACTCATAGGCGGGTGTGGAACAATGAGAACACATGGACACAGGGAGGGGAGCATCACACACTGGGGTCTGTCGGGGGGAAAAAGGGGAGGGACAGCAGGGGGTGGGGAGTTGGGGAGAGATAGCATGGGGAGAAATACCAGATATAGGTAATGGGGAGGAAGGCAGCAAATCACACCGCCATGTGTGTACCTATGCAACAATCTTGCATGTTCTTCACATGTACCCCAAAACCTAAAATACAATTAAAAAAAAAAAAAATATATATATATATATACATATAATAGCTCAGTTCTTCTGTTGTTTACTCCAGACCCACTCTTACATGCCCTGGGACAAAAGAGAAAATTTAAAAATATTTTTGACAGAGAATGCAAAATTAGTTAACTGACTGACCCTAGTGATCTTGAAAGTATATAAACTGAGCCTCTTCATAGTTCTGAAGGAACAGTAAAACCACCTAATCCTTTTCCTTTCACCCTAGAAAATGGTACCTATTACAAAGAGACAAATATTAATGCCTCTCTATTCTAGGCCTAACAGTTTAGTACGTTTTTCACCAAAATAACTCAACATTCTGAAACAAACAAAAAATCTTACTTTTCTTTTGTCTGTTATCTCTGATATCTTCCTTTTCTCCAAGTGGAAGTAAAACATAGGTCTGATTTAGTATCTAGCACATGGGATGGGAAAGCTGATGAAATGGAATGTTTTCCTTCACAATAGTACATGCAGTCCACCAAGTGAAGCCTCAGAAACACTGAAATCAAGCAAACGAAAAAAAAATTTTTTTTTTGAGACAGGGTCTCACTTTGTCACCTAAGCTGGAGTGCAGGGGCACAGTCAGCTCACTGCAGCCTCCTCAACCTCCCAGGTTCAAGTGATTCTCCTGCCTCAGCCCCGCAAGTAGCTGGGACTACAGGAGCATGCCATCATGCCCGGCTAATTTCTATATTTTTGGTAGAGATGGGGTTTCGCCATGTTCCCCAGGCTGGTCTTGAACTCCTGACATCAAGTGATCTACTCGCCTCGGCTTCCCAAAGTGCTAAGAGTACAGGTGTGAGCCATTGTGGCTGGCTCCAAATTTTTAAAATTCAAGTTAACTGTACAAATACTACAGTAAGACAAAAGAGAGTCATGCTGTTAAAACGGAAACACAGCGCTCCCGTGCAAAGTACAGGTCAAAACACCAGCGAGGTCATAGACAGTCATGTATATACGTGCACACACACATAATGTTAGGTGTCATTATGAATATATCATATATAGTCATATATATTCATATATACATATACGCATGCACAGACATGTTAGATATGATTACTACATATATGTACATACAGTGAATATATATATGAATATGTGATATATATTGAATATATAGACATACGTGCACACACATAATGTTAGCTACTATTACTGTACCTCATCTCACTATTCGTATTCTGCCTTGGATTACTCTAACTTGAGTATCTGCCTTCTGTTCCTCTAGCACCCGGACTATAAACTCCTACAGGGCTACGCTGGTCTTTTCATTGCTACCTTCTACTGTGACTCAGAGTTGGTACTCAGGAGCTAGTTTAAGGAATGGAAGAACTTATCTTTTACGGCCATTTTCCAAAAAGCACGTGATTACAATGGGTTGCATTCTAGTGATCACCACACACTGTGTGGGGGGGGGTGCTCAATGTCTATACATTAAAGGCCACCCCTACACAGGTTCTCAATGCATTCCTCAAAATGTATATATAAATAGACTGTACGGAAATTGAACAAAAGACTTACGTGTCCTGAAGAAATAAAAATCTTACAACTATCTTACTGTTGAAACTGTTAGAACAAAATAAAGGATCTCTAGGAAAGTGTTTCTGAAAGTACAGACAATAATATATAGTCTATGATCGATGTACACCATAGTTTATGAAACTTACCACATAATTTGTCACAAGTGAGATGATGGCAGCTATCATTAGATAGCTCCAAACTGGAAAGTCTTCAGCTTCAATGAGATGTCCTGGGACTTAACATTGTCAGTAGTGTTCAGTTGTGAAACAGTTCCAAAAATGTGTATGAAATGCTGGGACAGATCATTAAAGTAGAGGTGAAATGACCTCACCTAAAAAAAATTTAAAATTCTAGATTGAGATCAGTATAAGAATGTTGGGAGTTCCTCAATAATTTAACATAAGGCTATGAGTTTGTATCTACTATTGTTTGTAATATATAATTGTTGGGACAGGGGAGAGGGGCAGGGGGTAGGTATTTAGTATAATACCAATCAAAATCCAGCAAGTTTTTCTTGGAAGCTGACAAAGTGATTCTGTAATTTATATAAAAATGCAAAGGACCAAGAATAGCCGAGACAACCCTGAGGAAAACAGAACAAATCCGCAGGACCTGTAGTACTAGATATTGGGACTTAGTGTAAAATGAAACCTATCGGTCTAGAATGGAATGACTACAGACACGTGGGTATTCGCAGCATGTGACACTACAGAGGGGTTCTCCACCTCCGGCGTGCATCAGAACCGCTTGGGGGCTGATTAAACTGATTGCTGGGTTCCACCTGTCTGTCTACACAGAACATAGCTTACATGTCCCCACTTAGCTGCCTTTATCAAGTTAAGGATGTCTGTGATCCCCTCTTGAATGTTCTCTCACATCAGCAAGAGGGAATGAAAGAGGCCAAAGAGGCCCGGTTTCTGGCTATTAGGACAAACCCAAGGATATCTCTTATATCTGGTCAGCCCTGCACCCGTGACTTTGCTGAGACACTTATGGGCATTTCCTCACATAACCGTGACAATATAATCAGGGCATAATTATGGTAGCCATCCTTATTAGCATTTTATAGAGGAGGAATTGACCATTGGCTGGATCAACTGCAATGCTCTAAAATTAGACAGTGGTGCTGGTTGCACAACCAATGTACTAAAGCCCAGCAGTATACTATTTTTCAAAAATTAATTTATTTTTGAGTCAGGATGTCTGTCGCCCAGGCTGGAATACAGTGGCACAATCATTGCTCACTCCAGCGTTGACCTCCTGGGCTTGTGATCCTCCCACCTCAGCCCCCCAAGTAGCTGGGACTATAGGTGAATATCATCATTAGTGGCTAATTTTAGTTTTAGTTTTGTAGAGACAAGATCTTTGCTATGTTACCCAGGCTGGTCTCGAACTCCTCGTCTCAAGCAATCCTCCTGCCCTGGCCTCTCGAACTGCTGGGATTACAGGTGTAAGCCACTGTACCCAGCCAATTCTACAATTTTAGATTCCCATCATGCCTCCTGAAGTTTCATGTTGATAAGAGATTCCTCCCTTCACTTCTAGGGCTAAAATATTAGTGAACTGTTCATATGATGGTTTCTGAATGACACGTGACAGCTTTTTAGCACCTGTATTATTTCATCCTGGGTTTCAGGACATCATGAGAAATACTTATCAACACCAAAGATACCGTAATCTCTATCCCCTACTTTGATGGTTACTGTTTCAACATAAACAACCACAGATGCAACCATTTAGATTTCTAATTTATTATTAAATTACATACCAAAGCTGCTTCTATACAGTCAGAAAATGCACATTTAGATGAGAACAAAAATTAAGTACAAATACAATAAAATTGGTTCCAAGAAGCTATTTTAAAAGCAAAAACTCACAAAGTGCATTTGGAAAATTATAGGTTTTAAAAATCTGTATTGGCATTTTTTCACGAGGAAACATCTTCCATCATAGGAAAGTCTGATTGGAATTGATTTCCCTCCTCCCTTAAGAGCTAACAGGGTGGGAATGGATGCAAATACTTTGATCCTGAAGTGAGCTCTTAGGTACAGAGAAAATGAGAAAGATCCTTCAAGACCACATGGCTCAGCTTTAAGCTTCTTACCCACTAAACTCCTCAAAATTCACTTGTTCCTCCCTCATTTTCTTTTTGCCCGCAAAACTTAAGAGTATGCAGGTTTATAAAGGAATAAACAAGATTAGTTTATTAAGACCATAATGAAAAGTTCTGCATCTTTTTGGAGACCAGGCTAAATAACCCTTAACCTAACAGGAGAGTGGAACGGGAGAGTGGAGCATGACGACTGTAACTTTCTGAGCAGAATCCATTTGTTCTTTAGTTAATTTGCCAGTGTAACACTAGACGGGGCCGGTTATCCCCAACAACTTAATCTTGCCAGTTAGAAAACTCAATCCATTTCCAAAAATCGTATCTGACAAACAATCAAACATGAGGTATTAGAAACCAAAAGGCTAGTCCAGTTCTCTTACAATCATTTTCATCAGGTTGAGATCATTTACAGTGAAACAGAAAATTAACAGTGGAATGCAAACCCAAGGTGTGTGAATTCCATAGAACGCAAGAGCCACTGCATCAAAAGGCTCAGTGAGTATCTTTTTCTATTCAGATGTATTCACATCCAGGATGAAAGAGCTAAAGTAAGTATTATTTGGCTCCAGGTGTGAGCACTGCCCTCATGGCATCTCCTCTCATCACCTGTCTCCATTCTCAGGTGTTTTCTTCCATTCCTGATCTGAGTACCAGGCAGTATGGAAAAAGGCAGGAGAATCACAGAGAAGGAAAGCCCCTTTCTAACACAAGAGAAAGAAAAGGTGAGCAGTGCAGGTTTTACAGGGAGTCCTCCAGCATCATTAATAGGAATTGATAAGAATGTAGAGATTGCCAGGATAGATACGCTAAAGCACTTGGATCTAAGTTTGAATTTGAATAATGAATTTATTAAACATTTTTACTAAAGTCATCAGTAGACATTAAAACAAAACATCAGAAATACATCTTCTGGAATTTCCTGCCCTTTTTGTTGCCATGTTTTTTTTTTTTTTTTAAATGGGGTCTCACTCTTGTCATCCAGACTGGAGTGCAGTGGCGTGATCACGGCTCACCACAGGCTTGAACTCCTGGGTTCAAGTGATCCTCCAGCCTCAGCCTCAATAGCTGTGAGCTAGGACCACAGGCACTCACCACCATACCAGGCCAATCTTTTTATTTTTTTGTAGAGACAGAGTCTTGCTACATTGCCCAGGCTGGTCTCAAACTCCTGGCCTCAAACGATCTGCCAGCCGTGGCCTCCCAAAGTGCTGAGATTACAGGTGTGAGCCACTGCGCCAGCCCTATTGTCATGGTTTTTCATATTTTTTCAGTTAAATGAAAAGTTTTGAGTGGTTACTTAAAAGGACCAAAAAGGAAAGATTCGTTATAATAAGACAATAGTTGAGGGGGCATAACTTCCCCTAAGAGGCAACATTTGGAGCCAGAGGCAGAAAATTCCTTCTGACCTCCTGGCTGTGACTAGCATTAACAAGTAACTAACTGTTAGTCTCCGAATCCGTCAACTGGTCCACAAGGAGGAGAGCAGAAAAGGAGAGCGAGCCAAGGTGGTTAAACGAAAGAGTTAAATGACATGGAACTGGAAGAGCTCAAATCCTTCATGGGATCCACACGGAGCCCCTTCCTGTGAACACACACCTCTATTCCTTTGCTGGAGGTCTCTTTCTGCAAAGGAATCCTAAGAGGAAAAAGCACTGGCCTAGCTGTCTACATGTGGCCCCGGGTCACCTCACTAGGGGCTGCGGCACGGGGAGGTCAGTCAGACCTATCTGACACCAACATCTACACCAAGCCTTTTAACTTCCTTGGAAGAACTGGTTTATTTTCATAAAGAAAATAACCAACATAATTCCATGACTTCACATCAGCAAAACCCTAATGGAAAGGCCCATCAGCCATCGATATGGTGTGTTTGATTGGCTGCAGTGAGCTCGACTAGCTTGTGTCCTAGGTTACTCTCACACAATCGGCTTTCATGAATGCACCAAAGAATCAGACCAGTAAAAAGGACTGGTAGTATAATTAAATAAATAACTTTATTTGTGATACTTCAGATTTTATAAATGCCAACTACATAGCAAGCAAAGTCCCATAAATTCTAACCGAGACACAACCACCAATCAAGACCCTTTGAAAAATCAAAGATAATAAAGTGTCAGGGGAGAAAAGCTTTTGTTCTCCCAACAGAGAATTTAATCAATCAACTTACTTCCCTGATCCTTTAAGGTTCACAATGGGAAAACGTAACTTTCTTTTAAGGGTACCCTGAATCAATGAACAGTCAATCAACCCATATTTAGAAAAATAAACCCCATAGTTAAGAAAAATATATCAAATGCCCTTCACACCCATAATGTAACAAAACTTTGACACCAGAATGAAAAACCTCTCAGTCTCTGTACCAAACCAGCTGTTAGCCCACCATTAGCAAGTTCACCTGAATAACAGCATCTATACACCATGATGCAGCTGAGAACTATATGCTGATATCCTTTTATTACCTGTGGCTCGGACTGAAGCCAATACTATAAATACCACAGTGAATTCCAATGGTGAAGAGCAGCAGTGTAGATGTTGGAAATCTACAAACCAGGTGGTAGTTCAGTAAGACAAGTCATGAATTTACAGAAACTAAGAAATGATTAACTCAAAAGAATTCTGGTGGCTGGTTTAAAATCTGTCACTGTCCACGGATGGTAACAGAAGACAGGTGCAGAGAGAGGCAGATTCTGCCACATGTACCCTCAACAGTGAAACCATTCTCTGGATGTTTGGAAATGGTAAACAGATTTGGAATGAACAGATTTTCACAGAACACAGAATTCCTGCTACATCAGGCAGCAGTCCTTAAACTTTTGCCCATACATTGTGGAGCATTTACAAATGGAATTCTCTGAACAGTGAGCCCTCAATACCTTTTTCTATGCGGCTTTGAACAGATCACATTAGAAATGGAGCAGTTCCTTTCCTCAGTTCCCAGTGTCAATCCTGGTCTGATAACAGTGGGGACAATGACAGACCCTGGTGATTGTTTTCTTCTATCACAGTGGAACTGAGATTTTGCCTCCTTTCAGTGGAAAATATCAATCCAAGGGAAAAATGTTAAAAAAAAAAAAATGGAAACAGTGACTGGTGCCTTAAATAAAAGACTGTCATTCTTGATGTTTTTCCAGCAATACAGTTAACCCCACTGTACTTGTAATATAAAACAAAAAAAAGAGACGGTTTTACAGTGTTCTCCATTTCAGACAACCTCAAACATGCTGAAGTTGGTTCATCAGCATCTCAATCTATGAAAAACAGAATTTTCCTCAAATATCAACAGAGTTGAGGAGACAGAGTAGAAATCTATAGCACAGATTATCAAGAAAGAAATTGTGATTTCTCATCATGAGTGTAAAATAAGAGGACAAGAATTATTTTTATTCACAATCCAATCTTTGGATGTAGAAAACCTGGTTTTCTGAAGAGCCCAGCTGTAAGACCTGGCTTGTCATCAGGTTTCAACACTATCAAGGAAACACAGAAAACTCTGTTTTTGATTGGTTCACTTGCCTCCTGGGGAGACAAAAGCAACTGAAAACCTTTTTGTTTTTTTAATTAAAAACAGAAAAATATGTTAGAAAAGACAGCACAGAAAACCTGTGGCTTCAGCTCAACCTGACCATGTCACAGAGTCCATCACTGTCAGTCTTGCATTCATCCTGCCGGTCAGGCTAATTATCAAGACTGTCAACTTCTCGCTCTGATGTTTCCTTATTCCAGACCAGGGCATGAAAGTGGTGGTGGTCAAGAGTCCCTGCAGATGTCCCATCAATGGAACGCATACAGGAGCAACAGGATGGTACAGATCCCAATGACACCCCCCAGGATGAGCGAGTCCCGCCGCTTCCTCAGGTTGATCCTCTGGATCAGGCTGTTCACAGCAGGAAAACGATCTTTGGGAAATCTTTATTAAGGTCATATTTGGAAGAAGCCTCTCTGGTGAAAAGTTGCAGGCATCACAAAAACAGAGATTAGCGGTGTCCAGAAACGGTTAGTGACAGAAAGACATGAGGAAGAAACACCCAGGGGAGCCTCCAGCAGGTGCACTCACCCAAACAAGGACCGCCCTGTGGCTCAAAGCCCTACAGATACCAAGTTTCCAGTCCTGTGTGTAACACAGACAAGAATAATGAAAAGAAAAAAACAGAGAGAGGACACAGAAAATGATGACGACCGCTCCCATGCACTGAGGGCTTACTGCCAGGCTTCAGGCCAGGGTGGGAGCCCGCATGGCCAGGAATGAACTCTGGCAGAGAGGCACAGGCACAGCCGGCTACCGTCGCCACCGCCACCCCATTTCCCTCCCTTTCCTTATTTTCTTTCTCTTTCTCTCTCTCTCTTTTCCCCTTCCCTCAGGAGACTGCACAGTTCTGCCTGAGAGTTTGAAGAAATACCCGATCCTTTCCTGCCTTGGAGTCAGGCAATTCGTGGGAACCAACTCGAGGGTCTGTATAATTGGGCACTGGTGAATTATTAAAATTTTGAAAGTTACTTCACAGCAGAAGGCAGGATACAGGAGGAAAGTGGACGAAACTGCTTTAGCTGTCCTATTTGGGGACATAAAAATATTTAAATATTTTTGATTTTAGGGGTTTTATAGTAGTCACATCTGTATTTTACCTAGTTTTTCCAGATATCTTTATGTCTCACTTGTTTTATGCTATAGACCAAAGTGCCTGTGTGGTTTCGTGTTTCTGGCAATGGTTTCTGACAATATACCTGCAGGTACATCATCTTTGTTAATAGAAGCATTATAGCAAGTTCAGGAAAACCAACCACAAAAACCACCTGGGGGTTCCGGAGAGCCGGAACCGCCCCTGCTCCTTGTGGGTCCTCCCTGCATTTTCCTGTAGTGAAAGTACTCTCGCCAGAGCCTAGACAGATTTGTATACCTGTATATTCTACACAGTATATATGTAGAACCATGTGTTCTTCTCATCTTGAATTTCCCTTTATGTCTAGAATGGAGCTTTATATACTGTAGCCATTAGTGTGTTTTTGAATTTCTGAATTAAAAAAAAAAAACAGTACAATTTGCAGAAACAGTTTTTAAAATGTAGAACAGGACGTATGTATTGAAGTAATGGCAAAAACTTCTACAAAGTAAAATCTCATATAGAGAAAACGCTTAATATTTTCTTGCTTAATAAAAGGATAACAAATCCACTGAAATGCAATTATTTGGCATCAGGAAACCCACCTTCTCAGTCTATAATAATTGAGTTCAGTCCATGAAACAGGGCAGGGCTGATCTCTTCCTTGGCCATACATACAAACCCAGGATTTGCCGGTAAGAATATTTTCTCCCCTTGGCCAGTGACTGAGTCAGGAATGGGTAGTAACTCATGCTGGGCGACCACAGCTCTCTTGGGAACAGTTGTGACAACTGTTAGAAGATACCCTTTCTCTGAGGGGATTCTTGAGCCCCTATTACAGCCATTTTCATCACCCTTGGAGAAGGGCTGCCTGGAGAAAGAGGCTAACATAGAGGAAAGCTGGGAAAAGTGATGGGAAGGAAAGGGAACAAAGAGAGAGGAAAGGGAGATTCTTGCTGATAAAATCTCAGCTTCTGAATCCAGCCATGCCTTAAGCCAAATTCCACCCCTGAATTCTACAGTTACATGAAGAAATTGAGTCCTTCCTTTCCTCCCTTAAGTCAGTCTTAGGTTACTGTGACTACTTCTCTATGGGGCCCTGACTAACCCACACCCATTTTATTTGATTTTTTTTTTTGAACACACTTTCTTTTGGAATAATTGTAAATTTCCTGAGTGACTAATTTGTATGAGGTACTTTGCTAGGTTGCAGTATACTGCTTTGCCTTAAGAGTACTTAGGGTTGGGCTGGGCAGGGTGGCTCATACCTGTAATCCTAGTAGTTTGGGAGGCTGAAGGACTGCTTGAGATTTGGAGTTCAAGACCCACCTGGTCAACATGGTGAAACCTTGTCTCTACAAAATATACAAAAATTAGCCGGGCATGGTGGCACACGTCTGTAGTCCCAGCTACTCGGAAGGCTGAGGCGGAAGGATTGCATGAACCCGGTCTGAAGGTTGGAGTGAGCTGAGATTGTGCCATTGTACTCCAGCCTGGGTGGGTAACAGGGTGAGATTCGGTCTTAAAAAAAAAAAAAAAAAGAGTGGCTGGGCACAGTGGCTCATGCCTGTAATGCCAGCACTTTGGGAGGCCGAGGTGGGCAGAACACAAGGTCAGGAGTTTGAGACCAGCCTGGCCAACAGTCCCAGCTACTCGGGAGGCTGGATCAGGAGAACTGCTTGAACCCAAGAGACAGAGGTTGCAGTGGGCTGAGATCGCACCACTGCACTCCAGCCTAGGTGACAGAGTGACACTCCGTCTCAAAAAAAAAAAAGTATACATGCAAAAAAAAAAGAGAGAGAGAGAGAACTTAGAGAAGTGTACGGAGTAGAAGAGGTCATGAAGAAGAGTGGTGGTAAGTTCTAATGAACAACTGAAAAAGGCTTCAGTGTTTTACATCACCAGTTATTCGACTCCCTCTTCTATTTCAAAGTTTCAAAAGTTTCACTAAATACAAATTCTTGTATTCACTAACTAGCTTTTGTTCTGGCTGGCAATTGAGTTCATAATTTAGTAAAATGAGATAATGTATATAACAGCATTCTGTAAATTTCATAGCCCTATATAAAATGTGATTTTGGATGTGCAGTTTTATACTTAGGGTGACAAGGCAAGAACAGAATTCACAACAGACTGGAGAATAACAGCACACATCAGGACAGCCTTTTCCTCAGGCAAAGACATATCAAACTAAAAGTGACCTTAACTTATCTAGGACGACAAGATACTCAATTTTGAGAATTCTAGGTCTCTCCCCATTTGGCAGTTGGGGAGGAAAGCTTTTTTTGCCTAGAAGGCTTGTCTTTTCAGAGGTTCAGTGAATCAAATGACTCAGAGTGCCAGGCTTTTCTGGTTCCCTAGTGAGTTTCTAGGAAGTATTAATAATCCGAATTTAAATCAGAAAATTGAAACGTTTTAAAGTAGAGGTTACAACAAAGTGGAGAATGTATCCCAGAATTCAACCTGTGCATAGAGTCACAAACTCTATCAGCAGCTATAGGTCATCCGCACGGATGGCTTCTCCTTCCTTCCCCCTTCCAAACACCTGCTACTGACTTACTCTCTAAATGGGAAACATTAAGAAAGAAAAGTCACACGATTTATCATGTTTAGGTAAGAATAATGTATACTGTAGAGTTTTAACATGAATTTAAAAGCTTTCTAAAATGTAAAAGAATTTGATGAATAATTTTTAAATTCATATTTATAATTTTTTCCCCTAAATCTAGTAGTATGAAACTTTTGAGGTGCAGTCTTTAGGAATCATACTAAATAGCATAAACTTTCACAAAGTAGGAATGCACAATATATTCATATGCAACTACTGATGGGCTCTACTGCTACTGATGATGGCAACCTGCCCCCTATAAAAGCACACACAGACACTTCTTCCCTCTACCCTCAAAACACAGACAGCAAACGTTCAAAAAGGATACTGGCCAAAGTGTTCATTTTGCTGTGAATTGACTTCAACATTCCTCTCTGTGAAGTCATATTTTCTTTTGTTGCCATAGCAATGCTTCAAGGGGAAAAAGAGACGACAAATCAGCATTTAAGATGAGCCTGCCCGGATCCATCATCCCCTTAACAGTCAAAGAAAACTATAGTGAGCAGCATCATCTTAGAAAGCACTGTGCCAGAAAATAAGGGGAAAAAAAATCACTTCCCAAGCCACTACTTTCCCACTGTGCTTTTTCCAAATGACTCCACTGTTCTCTGGTATCTTTTTATACAAGGCAGTAAGCCACTTCCTATGTTTGCTTCAAAATAGCAAACAAAAATAAGGCATAAACAGAAACATCACATATTACAAAAGCTTCTTAAAATAGTTTAAAAAGAGCTAGCTACGAAAATATCCTTAATCGAGAAAAACTGTTGAAAGGGAATTATAATTATAAAAATAGAAAAAAAATATAAAATATGCATATACAACCACCCCTTAATTTATGAAAAGATTATGTTCCAAAATTCTACTTGAGAACCAACATTATGCAACATTATGCTGGATTTCCAAGATGGCTGACAAAGGTCACGGATTCATTAAACATAGCTAAGAGGGCTGGGTATGGTGGCTCACGTCTGTAATCCCAGCACTCTGGGAGGCCAAGGTGAGAGGATCACTGGAGCCCAAAAGTTTGAGGCCATCCTGGGCAACATGGCGAAATCCCATCCCTACCAAAATACAAAAATTAGCCAGACATAGTGGTGTATGCCTGTCATCCCAGCTACCGAGGAGGCTGAGGTAAGAGGATCAATTGAGCCCAGAAGGGGGAGGCTAAAGAGAGCTGTGATCACACCACTGCACTCTAGCCTGAATAACAGAGCGAGGCCCTGTCTCAAAGAAAATGAAAAAAAAGAGAGAGAAAAGACTAAGGGAGAGGGGGAAAAGTCACTTTTTGTAGGCTACAATCTCTTCCATGTGACTACCTTGATTTCCTGTTTAAAAGATCTGAGTTAATATCCTTTTTTTTTTTTTTTTTTTTTGAGACAGGGTTCCACTCTGTTGCTCAGGCTGGAGCGCAGTGGTGTGATCATGGCTACTGTAGCCTTGACTTCCTGGGCTCAAGCAATCCTCCCACTTCAGCCTCCTGAGTAGCTGGGACAATACGGATGTGGCATCATGCCTGGCTAATATATATTTTTTTTAATTTTTAAATTATCTGTAGAGATGGGGTCTCCCCACGTTGCCCAGGCTGGTCTCAAACTCCTGGGCTCAAGCCGTCCTCCTGCCTCCACCTACCAAAGTGCTGGAGTTATAGGAGTGAGCCACCAAGCCTGGCCCTAAGTTAATATCTTTTTGCTATCGCTTCTAGGCTTACTCATTTCCCATAGTCTTATCTTTCTGGACATTAGAGTCCTAGAGGGCAGGGTCAGTATCCACTTTGATATGTAACACACAGGAGTGCTTTGCATATTGACATTATAAAGAGCAACAGGAAATGAAATGCTGTTGAGCAATTTTGAAATATTATTTGACACAAATTTTATATTCTTCATAAGAAATCATACCTAGCTTTACACTCAGTGACATTTTTCTTGTAATGCCTATGATATTTTGAAACAAGGAAAAATACTGAAATAAAAGACCTTCTAATAACATGTTTTTTAACTAGCAAAATAACAGTAACAATTCAATGGTTCTCAATTGTTCCTATCCTATGAGGTACCTCAAGTTTTTATACTAATATTACCAGCCCTTAAATAGGCCAGTTCTGAAGTGAAAGCTTAATTAAGGCAGCCTGGCCGTAGAAGACCAGGCAGAAAAAAAGGGAAATAAAGAAAAAAAGAAAAAGGATCATTAGGAAACTTTAAGTAAAGAATTCCTGGCAAAATGTGATCAGATCTCATGTGCTGATGAAAAGGAAAAAGTTACAAGAAAGATACTTCAGTCAACATCAGGCAATTCTGTGAAAACTTTCTTCAGACGGAAGACTCAGCACATACACTTTAAACAAAAATTCAAGACACAATAATGGCTTATTGTTATAAAAGACTATCATGTATTAAGATTATTAATGATGGAAAATATTCCAATCCATTGAATAAAGACTCCATGAAGTCATACAAAATAAACAGATATTTGGGAAATGAACACTGAAATACTTAGGAGTAAAGAGGCATCGACCTATGTCAAACTTGGTAGAAGCTGGGTAAAGGGCGGTAAAGGGTATGCAGGACTTCTTTTCACTACTGAACTTTTTCTGAAACCTCAAATGATATCAAAATAAAAGTTCAAAAAGGACTGGTATTAATGATGTGGCTACCGTTACAGATTACCTAGCATTAGACCAGGCATTTTCCTCACATTAGCTTTAGCAGTCTTACAGGTAGATATTATCATCAATACTATGTTTTTAAACAGATAAGAAAATGAAGGTTCCAAGAAGTTAAAGTAACTTATCTAAAGAACAGATATCTAATAAATAGCACATCCAGGTTCCAAACCAAGTCAGACTTGAAATCTTGTATTCTTACTACAACGTGGTAAATATAGCAGTGGTTTAGACACAGCTGTTTTCAGAGTTCGACTCAGACGGGAGGATCTGAACCCTTAATACTATTTACTAGTCATATGACCATGGGCAAATTACTTAATTTCTTTTTTGTTTTGGAGATAGTTCTGAATGATTCGTGTCTATCTAATGGGTTATTGAGAAAATTAAATAAAATAATGCATGCAAAGTACTTTCAACAGAGACCCAACATCCATGGTAAGAATACAAATGTGGCTGGGCGTGGTGGCTCACACCTGTAATCCCTGCACTTTGGGAGGCCAAGGCGGGCAGATCACCTGAGGTCAGGAGTTCAAGACCAGCCTCGCCAACGTGGTGAAACCCTATCACTACTAAAAATACAAAAAATTAGCCGGGTGTGGTAGCATGTGCCTGTAATCCCAGCTACTCAGAAGGCTGAAGCAGGAGAATCACTTGAACCCAGGAGGTGGAGGTTGCAGTGAGCCAAGATCATGCCACCGCATTCCAGCCTGGGCAACAGAGTGAGACTCTGTCCCCTGGCCCCCACCCAAAAAAAAGAATACAAATGTTTGTTATTGTCATGTACTTTGATTTACCTTTCCTGAAAAACAATGCTTTATACATTGGTGAATTCTAGAGTACAGAGACTATACCTAGGTAATTTGCTTTTTTACTGTCAGAATATAGATATTTTAAAATTCATCAAACCTTGAAAGCTAAGCAGTTCAAAACAACAAATAAATGTCCCTTAACTTAAGCAAGAAATTAGTTCAATGTGATTACAGATACTATGTACTATTACTGCAGTAGATTTTCTGCAGGTGCTGTAACAGAAAGTCTATATGAATGACATAAAATTATCAAATTATGCTTAAAATCGTTTTCCTTTAAAAAGTGAGAATAAAAAGTCTGAAGTTGAAAATATTAAGTATAAATTAATTGGAAAAATTAACCTAAGTAAAACAGCTTAATTAAAGTAACTATAGAAATATAATTTGGGGCCGGGCGTGGTGGCTCACGCCTGTAATCCAAGCACTTTGGAGGCCAAGGCGGGCAGATCACCTGAGGTCCGGAGTTCAAGACCTGCCTGACCAACATGGTGAAACCCCGTCTTTAAAAAAAAAAAGAAAAAAAGAAAAAAGAAAAAAAAAAAAGAGAAAAAAAAAGAAATATAATTTGGGTATCAAATATCTCTTATAAGGGAAGGACACAGTAAAATTTCATCTTTAATGAGGATAAACAAACCTTAACTCTAGTTATACAGGGTTAAACGGGATCTGCTCATTAAAACGATTTTTCTTTAGTTCTAAAAGAGCTGTAACAGTGTTCATTAAATTTACATGAAAACAAAAACCAACAAAGCAAAAAAAATCTTATTCCTACCTTATTGTCTCTTCTATCAGACGATCTGAGCTGCAAATAAAAAGAAAATTCAAATTCCACATTTACTAAATGCACATTTAAAACTTGTACTTAATTTTTCTACATCTGTAACTTTTCAGCCATTTATGTATACAGAATGTCTAGCTTTTTGAAAGCATCTGGAGAAAATTCTGGACTCCAAATTTTTATTTTTTTTATTTTTTAATTTTTTTATTTTTTTTTTGAGACGGAGTTTCGCTCTTGTTGCCCAGGCTGGAGTGCAATGGCGCGATCTCGGCTCACCGCAACCTCCGCCTCCTGGGTTCAAGCAATTCTCCTGCCCTCAGCCTCCTGAGTAGCTGGGACTACAGGCACACGCCACCACGCCCAGCTAATTTTTGTATTTTTAGTAGAGACGGGGTTTCACCACGTTGACTAGGATGGTCTCGATCTCTTGACCTCGTGATCCACCCGCCTCGGCCTCCCAAAGTGCTGGGATTACAGGCGTGAGCCACCGCGCCCGGCCTTAAATTTTTATTTTTTTTTGGGACAGAGTCTCACTCTGTGATCCAGGCTGGAGTGCAGTGGTGCAATCTCAGCTCATTGCAACCTCCGCCTCCTGGGTTCAAGCGATTTTCCTGCCTTAGCCTTCCAAGTAGCTGGAATAACAGGCACCCACCACCATGCCTAGCTAATTTTTGTGTTTTTAGTAGAGATGGTGTTTTCACAATGTTGGCCAGGCTGGTCTCAAACTCCTGACCTCAGGTGATCTGCTCACCTTGGCCTCCCAAAGTGCTGAGATTACAGATGTGAGCCACCACGGATGGTCTGGACTTTGAAATAAATTTAATTCATTCATATACAATATATATATAATTTCCATCTTACAACCAGGCATGGTATCTCATGCCGGTAATCCCAGCACTTTGGGAGGACAATGCAGGCCAGGAGTTCTAAACCAGCATGCCCAACATGGTGAAACCCCGTCTCTACCAAAAATACAAAAATTAGCTGGGTATGCTAATGTGTGCCTGTAGTCCCAGCTACTCGGTAGGCTGAGGCACGAGAATTGTTTGAACCCGGGAGGGTTGCAGTGAGTCGAGATCTTTGTGCCACTGCACTCTAGCCTGGGCCATAGAGCAAGACTTTGTCTCAAAAAAAAAAACCCAAACAAATAATTTCTATCTTACTTTTGTTAGCTTAAATCTATTTTTTCCACAGAGATACCCGATAATTAAAGTTGGAACAATTTTAATGACAGCATAAAGAAATGAAACTTTCTCTTCAATCTAGATAGTGCAAAGTTGTCACCACATCTGTTCAGAACTTAAGAATGAGAACAAACTTGTTGAGACACAATAGAAAAATATAATTCTGATGTCTTTAAGTAGTAAATACACTGTAATGTTTATTCCTTTTTTGGGAAACAAGTTTTTGTTTTTGTTTTTTAAACTAAAACAAATCACAGCTTACCAAACTTTAGAATTCAAGAATCTGAATAAAGATACCAAATACACCTTTCATCTGTAAATTGTTTGCCTTTATGCAACAGACGCTACAAAGAAAGAAACAGACGCAACCATTTGAGGGAGAAATTAATAGGTAAAGTTTGGTAAAGGGCCAGCTTTACAGCAGAAGTAGGAAAACAAACTTCCAGACATCCGTATCCACTTGGTGTAGAGTAAGATACACAGTAGGCACTCAAATAAATATTTGCATGTTTTTTTCCAACTACTTATTTCCAAAAGAATTTCTAAGTTCGCTCTACAAGTAATAAGTCAAGGTTTCATTATAAAGTAGTGGACTAGGTAATCTAAGTTATGGCATATATTAGGGAATAAATGAGCTTTACAAAGTCATAAATACTGGCTGGGCTCAGTGGCTCACGCTTGTAATAGCAATTTGGGAGGCCGAGGGGGTTGGATCACAAGGTCAGGAGTTCTTGAACAGCCTGGCCAACACAGTGAAACCCCGTCTCCACTAAAAAATATAAAAATTAGTTTGGTGTGGTGGTGGTTGCCTGTAATCCCAGCTACTCGGGAGGCTGAGGCAAGAGAATTGATTGAACCGGGGAGGTGGAGCCGAGGTCATACCACTGCACTCCAGCCTGGCAGAAAGAGCTAGACTTCGTCTCAAAAAAAAAAGTCATAAATACCATATATCCTATTAAAATTTTCAAAAATTACAAAGATGGTGGTGAAAGACAGACAATGTGGCTATTTAAATGCTGAATCTACCACTTACTAGTTATTTGACACAAGGCAAGTTTCTCTGTGGCCCAGTTTTCTCATCTGTAAATTGGCAAGAATAATAAAACCTACTTGTTCAAATAAAGGGGTCTGTATCGATAGTGACTGGATCAGTACCTGGCACATAGTAAGTGTTAAGTATTTTTTGCTGTTAGTTTCTCAATAACTACAGATTGTAAATCTAAGCGTAAAACTGATATACATTTCCAGATAAACTCACTATTCTGATGAAATCTACAGTTACTGAGTATACACTTACTCTTCTAACAAACATGTATAGAAGCACCTCTGGAGGTTACTAGGTGAGAAAGAGGCTACAAACCTGCCACGATCTGACAATGGAGACAAACAAGACATATGCCAAAAGGCGTCTGGTGAAGTGGTCACAAGGCCACAGAAAACATGGGTTAACTTGGGTTAATACCTCCTTCTTCAACATAACGGTTTGGTTGACTGTCCTCATCAGGGCTACCCAGCACATTAAAGAGCATGAACACAAGCTATCCTAAACTCTAGGAAGTATAATATGAACATGAATTCGTCCAAATCAACAAACTAGTTTTGTGCCAACAGCCTTAATGAAGATAAAATAAATGAAATAAACTACTAAATTAAGTGCAAAAGAGCAAACAATCTATTAATTTGCTAATTTTGTTAAGAATAAAATTCTATGAGATTGATTCTATAATTCTCTTCATTTAGAAAAAACTGGGACCTAGAGAGCAGATTTCTCTGTACCAAATGATGTGGTTTGGTAGCATTTTGCCCCCAGCAGAGCTTCTTTCAAAATTGGAGGAGTCAATCATCTCAAACCCCTTTGCTGGCTTATCAACTAAGTTTATATACTGTTCTGAATCCTTTGTCATTTCAACAGTGTTTACAAAGTCTTCACCAGTAGAATGTATCTCAAGAAACTACTGTCTTTGCCATCTATTAAAATCAACTCCTCGCCTGTTCACCTTTTATCATGAGATACTATTGTTAATTCAGTCACATGAGATAAGACTGCAATTCAGGCATATCTTTCAGGTTTGTTTTCTAACTCTTTTCTTTTTAAGACAGAATCTTGCTCTGTTGCCCTGGCTGGAGTGAAATAGAGTAATCTCGGCTCACTGCAGCCTTCGCCTCCTGGGTTCAAGTGATTCTCCTGCCTTAACTTCCCAAATAGTGGGGATTACAGGTGCGCACCACCACACCCAGCTAATCTTTGTATTTTTAGTAGAGATGAAGTTTCACTATGTTGGCCAGGCTGGTCTTGAACTCCTGACCTCAGGTGATCCACTCCCCTCAGCCTTCCAAAGCACTGGGATTACAGGGATTACAGACATGAGCCACTGCACCCAGCTCAGGCTCCACTTCTAATTCTAGTTCTCTTGCTAGTTCTGCCACATGTGCAGTTACTTTCTCCACTGAAGGCTTGAACCCCTCAAAGTCATCCAAGACGGCTGAAATCAGTTTCTTCCAAATTCCCGTTCATGTTGATATCCTGACCTCCTCATGAATGTTCTTAAGGGCATCTAGAATGGTGACTCCTTTCCACAACGTTTTCAATTTACTTTGCACAGATCCATGAGAAGAATCACTATCTATGGCAGCTTTAGTCTTACAAAACGTTATTTCTTAAATAACAAGACTTGAAAGTCAAAAATCACTCCTTGAAGGACAGCTTCAGAATGCCTGCTGTGTCAGCAGGCATGAAAACCACATTCCTTTCCTTGTACATCTCCACCAGAGGTGCACTATCAAAGACTGGTAATATTTTGAAATAATCCTTTTTTTTCTGAGCAGATCTGCACTTAAAATCGGCTTAAACTATCCAGTAAACTGTGCTGCAAACAGATGTGCTGTCTTCCAGGCTTTGTTGTTCAATTTACACAGCACAGGCAGAGTAGATGGACGGAGCATCATTATTATGGGCTCTAGCATTTCTGGAAGGGTAAATAAATAATGGCTTCAATTTAAAGTCACCAGCTCTATTATCCCTAAGAAGTGAGTCTGCTGTCCTCTGAAGCCAGGCAGTGACTTCTCATCTCTAGGAGGAAAGTCCTAAATGGCATCTTCTTCCACCAAAAAACTGTTTCTTCTGCATTGAACATCTGCTGCTTAGTGGAGCCCTGCCTTCATCAACAATGTTAGCTAGATCTTCTGGATAACTTGCTGCAGCTTTTAAATTAGCCCTTGTCGCTTCAATCTTGCACTTTTATATTATAGAGATTTTTCCTTAAACTCCATCAACCAACCTCTGTCAGCTTCAAACTTTTCTTCAGTGGCTTCCTCATCTCTCTCAGCCTTCATAAAACTGAAGTGAGCTAGGGCCTTGCTCTGGATTAGGTTTTGCTTTAAGGGAATGTTGTGGGTGGTTTGATCTTCCAAGCAGACTATTAAAACTTTCTCCATATCAGCAATAAGGCCATTTTGCTTTCTTATCATTTGTGTATTCACTGGAGTAGCACTTTTAATTTCATTCAAGAACTTTTCCTTTGTTTCACAACTTGGCTAACTGGCACAAGAGGCCTAGCTTTCAGCTTAGGTCGACTTTCGGTAAAGGTAGTCACTTCTGCCTTTTGATTTAAAGTGAGAGTTGTATAACTCTCTTTCACTTGAACTTACAGGCCACTGCAAGCTTATTAATTAGCCTAACTTCAATATTGTTGTGTGTCAGGTAATAGAGACACCTCAGGAGGAGTGAGTTGGGAATGGATGGTGAATGGCACAGTCAGAACACACACAACTGGCAGGGCGCAGTGGCTCATGCCTGCAATCCCACCACTTTGGTAGGCTGAGGCAGGAGGATTGCTTGAGTCTCCAGGAGTCTGAGACTACCTTGGGCAACATAATGACTCCTTGTCTATACAAAAAAATTTAAAATTATCTGAGTACAGTGGTGCGTACCTGTCATCCCATCTACTAGGGAGGCTGAGGTTAGAGGATCGCTTGAGCCCAGAAGGTGGAGGCTGCAGTGAGCTGTGATCATGCCACTGCACTCCAGCCTGGGGGCAATAGACAAAGACCCTGTCTCGGCTGCACGCGGTGACTCACGCCTGTAATCCCAGCACTTTGGGAGGCCGAGGCGGGTGGATCACAAGGTCAAGAGATCAAGACCATCCTGGTCAACATGGTGAAACCCCGTCTCTACTAAAAATACAAAAATTAGCTGGGCATGGTGGCACGTGCCTGTAGTCCCAGCTACTCGGGAGGCTGAGGCCAGAGAATTGCTTGAACCCAGGAGGCGGAGGTTGCAGTGAGCCGAGATCGCGCCATTGCACTCCAGCCTGGGCAACAAGAGTGAAACTCCGTCTCAAAAAAAAAAAAAGAAAGACCCTGTCTCAAAACAAAAGAAAAAAAACCTACACATATACAACATTTATTAAGTTCACCCTCTTACATCAGTGAGGATGTAAACAATTACAATAGTAACATCGAATATCACTGATCACCATAACAAACATAATGAAAACATCTAAAATACTGTTACCAAAATGTAACACAGAGACACAAAGTCAGCATATGATGTTAGAAAAACGGCAGCAAGACTTGCTTGACACAGGGTTCCCACAAACCTTCAGTTTGTAAACAATAATATCTGCAACATGCAATAAAGCAAAACACAATAAAACTTTGAAGGCCAGTATGTGAGATTTCTCTGTATTATTTCTTTTTTTTTTTTCTTTGTAGAGATGAGGTCTCACTGTCACCCAGGCTGGAGTGCAGTGGCACCATCACAGCTCACTGCATCTTTGAACTCCTGGGCTTCCAGGGATCTTCCTGCCTCAGCCCCCCAAGTAACTGGAATCACAAGCATGAGCCACCATACCTGGCCTCTCTCTATTTCTTACAACTGCATGCAAACCTATAATCAACTCGAAACAAAGTTAAACATTCATAAAGTGATCACTGTACCAAACAACAATAACAAAAACCTAATTCCAATTTAGACTGACTATAAAGCTACATACCTTAAGTAGTATACAACTGTGAAGTAGCATTTAGAAAAACAGATGACCAGTCTGTGGAAATACATTTCTAACTAAATAAACTCAATGCATCAGCCTAGAAAGAAATGTAAAATTACAAAGCCAAGCATTTCACATAAATCATCAGAGTCAGCCAGGTACACTTCATCATTTCCATTATCTGCTTTCTATCAGATCTGATGATATAATAGCATTTCTCTTTATTTGTTCTCAACAGGTCAGAACTAAACTAGTGAATAAACTAGCCTAACCACCATACTTTAGTTAGAAAATAAAATCATTATGATTTGTACTCAATGTTCCTGAGGAACTGGAGTTGAAATGGATGCTGAGGAACAACTTTCTGGGTCATTACATATAAATAAAATTATTTGAAGATATTTGTGGCACACAGATAGAATCCTTGTTCTATGTAATGAGTATTCGATTTTAGTACTCATTATGTAATCAGTACATACGTTTTAGGTACGCTTTCTGAAAATGACATTTAGACCAATTTAAATCAGATTTTACATGTAATAAAACCATTTTCTATTTACATGAATCAAATAAAGGTTTTGTAAAGCAAACATGCCCCCATTTATTTCCCACTTTCTGCACAAAATTGGATTTTCATAGGTTTTCTTAAACAGATAAATGGTCACTGAAATTGGTCACTTTATATATTTGAGACTGACAACTATTCTCAAAATACAGTAATTTTATAGCAATACTGGAACTGTAAGTCAAAGAAAACAGTGTTTGTTGGATTCACTTGAAAATAAAACCAACTGGCCAGGTGCGATGGCTTGCACCTATAATCTCAGCACTTTGGGAGGCTAAGGTGGGTGGATCGCCTGAGGTCAGAAGTTTGAGACCAGCTGGTCAACATGGTGAAACGCCGTCTCTACTAAAAATACAAAAATTAGTTTGGCGTGGTGGTAAGCTCCTGTAATCCCAGCTACTTGGGAGGCTGAGGCAGGAGAATCCTTGAGCCCGGAAGGCAGAGGTTGCAGTGAGCCCGGATAGCGCCATTGCACCCCAGCCTGGGCCACAGAGTGAGACTCTGTCTCAAGGAAAAAAAAAAAAAGAAAGAAAAAGAAAAAGAAACCAACCTAAAGAAAACAAAAATTATAATCTCAAATATCCTACCCTATAGAGGAAGAGGTTTTTCTTCCCTTTAAGTCCCCTTACGTATTAGCTATCTTTCTTTTATCAAGTTTTAAAATATCCTCTAAAGCTTATTTGAAAATATACATGAGTCCGCAGGAGTCTTCCTCACAGAAGGGATCTGCAGTTTATAGGAAGACAATGCTGACACTAGCTTAACCAGGCATTCAGCACACCACAGTTACAGTGAGTCACACAGGAATTCCACACACATTCCCTACCTACTGTCATCCTTAGTTTACATAGTGGCATCAACAGAGAAAAGCCAGTGATTCCTAAATGTCTTCTCAAATTGCCCAGTCTCCAGGTCCTTACTCATTTGGCTAAGACCAGATAAAGCAAACAAACACCATTCATTAAAATGCATCCTGGACAGTGTAGACACAACACAGTTTGTCCATAAAGATGGCATCATCTGGTTAAAATTAAATGTAAACATATTTTCCTTTAGGGTCTAAAATATATAATCAAGTAGAATGATCCTTTTTTGGCAAGTGCTTGATAACAGCCCAGAGGTGTTCTATAAAGTCACCTAGAGCCTGTAATTAAGAAACAAATTTCTGTTTGTCTCAAGACCAATTTAAACTAGCTAAAAACAATAAGCTACATTTCATCACCAGTTATCGTCCTGAGGAATCACTAAAGCCTTATCTAAATAATTCTCTTTTTAAAAACCTAATTCATTTCCCCAAAGTCCACACTGCAGTGACACACATTTCAAGAGCAAACGTGATTTCAAGCATATATCTTAAAACAAGTTAAACTAACACAATGTTAGAACTTGGCAAAATCACTTAGATAGTATCTTCCTCTTTTAAAATGGTAGGAAAGTAACTAATAAGCAAATAAGCAACTAAAAGAGAAAACAAGTAAGCAGGTACATAATTAATAATAATGAATAAGTAAAAACTTAAAAATTGATCCCTTTGTAAGCCACAGTAATTGATGAGGTTTTCACTAACCAATCAAACCATTTACATCAAACATCGTGGTGATGCAGTCTTTCACTTACAGTTAACCAGAGAGATCCTTAATGTCTCTGTCTTATTGCTATATTTCTTATTTAATCTCTTCAATTATGTTAACTGAATATAATTAAGCTGGAGTAGAATACATATATACTGTTTTAGTGCTAAGAACTTTTTATTTTACAGAGAATATTTGGAAAATACAAGAAAACAAAGATGAAGGTAGAAACCAGCTGTAACCTCTCTTCCATTAACATTGATATGGTGGCATATTGCCTTTCGGCATATTTCCTTTTCATGGGTAGATGAAGGAATATCTTTATTTGCTTTTTTCATGGGTTGTTTAGCACAAACATTTTTGAAATCACAGCAAGTTACGGGGAGACAGAAAGTGAAGCACTCGACAGACTCAGATCCTACTCAGTTCAAGGAGAAAATAAAAAAATAAAAGCTAAGCCATTAGCAGTGAGATCCTGGAAAATCACTTTTTCCTTTTTAAAAAATGAATACAACTCTTTTAGAGAAGTTTTAGACGTACAGAAACATTCAGTAAAAAGTACGGATTATATACCCGTTCTCCTCCACCTGTGATTACCTCTGCCCTAGTGTGGCACACGTGTTACGACTGCTGACCCAATACTGATACATTACTAACTAAATGCCATGCTTTAGAGTTGACTCTTTGTACTGCACAGTTGTGGGGGTTTTGTCATGGATCCATCCTTATCATACAGAATAGTTTTACTGCCCTAAGTATCCTGTGCTTCATCGTCATTTTTCCTCCCTTTCTCATCCTGAACCCCTGAGAACTGCTTATCTTTTTTACTGTCTCTATAGTTTTGCCTTGTCCAGAATGTCACATAGTTAAAATTATACAGTATGTAGCCTTCAGAGACTGGCTTCTTTTATGCATTTAAAGCTCCCCCATGTCTTTTCCGGGTTTGACAGCTCATTTCTTTGTATCACTGAATAATATTCCATTGCATGGATGTACCATCATTTGTTTATCCATTCACTTATTTGAAGACATCTTGATTGCTTCCAACTTTTGACAATTATGAATAAAGCTGCTGTAAAACATTCATGTACAGCTTTCTGTGTAGACGTAAATTTTACTCATTTAGGTAAATCACTAGGAGCATGACTGCTAGAATGTATGGTAAGACCATATTTAGCCTTTTAAGAAAACTGCCAAACTGTCTTCCAACGTGGCTGTACCATTTTGCATTCCCACCAGCAATGAGCGAGAGTTCCTCTTATTCCACTTCTTTCAGTGCTCCTTTCAATGTTGTCAATGTTTTGGATTTTAGCCATTCTGACAGTTGTGCAGGGGTGTCTCACTGCTGTTTTAATTTGCAGTACCCTAATGATACTTAATGATGTTAAATATCTTCACACATGCTTAATTTACTGTCTGTATATCTTCTTTGATTAAGATGTCTGTTCGGATCTTTTGTACACTTTAAATTGTTGAATTTTAAGAGTTGTTTGTATATTTTCATATAAGACCTTGTTCCTGGATTGAAAGATTTACGGTTAAGATGGCAATTCTCCCCAAATGGACCTCTAGATTCAACATAATCTTATTTAAAATTTCAGCAGGCTTTTAAACACTCTGATATTAACATTTATATGGAAATGCAAAGGATCCGGAGGAGTCAAAATAACTCTGAAGATACAGAATAAAGTTGGAAGACTTACACACTACCTAGTTTCAAAATTTATTATAAAGCTACAATAATCAAAACAGGGTGCAACTGGCATAAGGATGAACCTACAGGTCAATGGGACAAAGTTCAGAAATAAACAAGTGTCCAATTAATTCTCTACAAAGATGTTAACATCTTTAAACAGATGCAACAGAGGAAATGAGTCTTTTCAACAAATGGTACCAAAACAATCAGATATTCATGTGTTTAAAAAAATAAACTCCGACCCTTATCTTACACACCACAAATGTGAAGTCAAAGTGGATTATAAATCTAATGTTAAAGCTAAAACCGTATGACATTGGCTGCAGGTTTAAAAACAGACAAACAAAAAAGCTGAAACTAAAACTCCTAAGAGAAAACAAAAGACAAAAATTTGTAACCCTAGGATAGCCAAGATTTCTTAAATAGGCCAAAAATACATGAATCAGAAAGAAAAAACTGATCAACTAGACTTCATCAAAATTAAAAACCTCTGCTCTTTGAAAATCACCAGATGAAAATGAAAAGGAAGTCACAGGCTCAAATACTTGCAAAACCTTTATCTGACAAAAGAATTACGTCCAGAGTACAGAAAGAAGCCGTACAATGCAACAGAAAAAGAGAGACCCACAAAAAAAGGCAAAAGACTTGAACAAACACCCCTTACTAAAGAAGATACACAAATATCACAACAATCTGTGAGTTGTGAATAATAAAAAAAAATACACGAATGGCTAACAAGCAGTTGAAGGAATGCTTAACATCATCAGTCCCTAGAGAAATGCGAATCAAAACCACAATGAAAACCCATTACACGTCTACTAAAATGGCTACAATAGAAGGGCATGTTGGCAAGGACTTAAAGCAATTTGAACTGTCACACACGACTGACAGGAATGCAAAAATGGTACAACCACTTTGGAAAAGCTTGACACTTTCTTATAAATTGGAACATAAATTTACTATACAACTCAACAATACAACTCCTAGTATTTACTCAAGAGGAATGAGAACATACAACCACACAGAGTTCTCTTTACGAATGTCATAGTAATTTTGTTTGTTATTTTCAGCCAAAAACTGAAAATAACCCAAATGTGCAAACAATGGTTGAATGAATAAAGAAACTGTGGTGTATCATGCAATGGAAATTATTCAGCTATAGAAAGAAATCAAATGCTGACACTTAAGAAAAAGAATGGATCTTAGAAACACTATGCTGGCCGGGGGCGGTGGCTCATGCCTGTAATCCCAGCACTTTGGGAGGCCGAGGCGGGCGGATCTCCTCAGGTCTGGAGTTCAAGACCAGCCTGACCAACAGGGGGAAACCCCATCTCTACTAAAAACACAAAATTAGCCAGGCATGGTGGTGCATGCCTGTAATCCCAGCTACTTGGGAGGCTGAGGCAGGAGAACTGCTTGAACCCAGAGGCAGAGGTTGCGGTGAGCGGAGACTGGTCATGCACTCCAGCCCGGGTAACAAGTGCCGAGATTCCATCTCAAAAAAAAAGAAAAGAAAAGAAAGAAAGAAACACTATGCTCAGTGAAATAAGTGCAAATATGAATTCATTTGTATAAAATTCTGGAAAAGGTAAAACTAATCTATAGTGATAGAAAGCCAGTAAGCAGCTGCCCAGGACTGGGGGACAGGGACTGACTCCAAAGGGGCATAAGGAACTTTCTTGGGGTGATAGAAATGTTCTCTATCTTGACTGTGGTGGCAGTTAAAAGAGTCTATACATTTTTAAAACATACCAAACTAAACTTAAAATGAATGCATTTTTACTATAAGTAAATGCTACCTCAGTAAATCTGATTTATGAGGAAAGAGAATGGTTGCATCAGGCTGACCCACGAGGCCCTCAGAGCCCCACACTGCTCACTTTCTTTTGATTTTAAAATGAATGACATTTTAAAAGATATCCATTTAATAATTTATCAGGAATGATGCAGATTTAAGAAGAGAAGGCAGGAAGGCATGATCATAAGGTTTGAGTTTTAACTTTTCAATCTTTTTCTATCTCTACTTGGTGAACACCTACTCATTCCTCGAGAACCAAATCAAATGTTTTATTTCTATAAATCCCTTTCAGAAGCTTCAGCAGATTAATGACTCCCTTTTATGTGCTCCTCTAGTACTATGTCCATATCTTAATAAAGCACTTATTACTTTGCACTGTAACTACTGATTCACGTTTCTTTTCTGCTCCCCACCCCCCCCCAGCTGAGCTCACTGAAGACAGGGATGATGGCACTGTGCTTTACTCCACTTCTCTATCTCCAGCACCCAAACAATACTTTCCACATCATAGATGCTCAACAAATGCTCGTTAAAACAACCAAAACTGGTACCCACAAATTACATGTGCATCCAGATACGCACATGAAGAAACAGGTGGAATGCAACTTAAATGTTATTGTTTCCACCAAAAAAAGAGAAAGTTTTGAATAAATATTCATTATGCTGATATATATAGTAAGACTAATAAGAGTGATTTAAAAATAACTTGAAGTTTTGTTTTTTTTTTGAGCCATAGTCTTGCTCTGTCACCCACAGTAATGTGCAGTGGTATGATCTCGGCTCACTGCAACTTCCACCTGCCAGGTTTCTGCCTGGAGCACTGTGTTTAAAAGGACTCCTAGGCCACATCTGGAGGCACTTAGGAAGAAAACAAAGAAGTAAGAAAGGTTAAGTGGAGAACCAGTAAAGTGTAGTGCCACAGTAGCCTAGGGTTTCAAGGAAAGGAGATTATAATGTCAAGTCAGGGAGAGTACTAAGCCCTTGTTTTCAGTCTCAACAACTCCTCAAATTCATCAGAAGTTCTTATTCCATTCAGTATCATCCTGTCTCAGTTTCTCTCTGTATAGAGTTGGCACACACATACTGGACAGGCACAGTGGCTCACACCTGTAATCCCAGAACTTTGGGAAGCTGAGGCGGGTGGATGGCTTGAGCTCAGGAGTTTGAGACCAGCCTGGCCAACATAGTGAAACCCCGTCTCTACTAAAAATACAAAAATCAGCCGGGTGTGGTAGCATGCGCCTGTAATCCTAGCTATTTGGGAGGCTGAGGCAGAAGAACGACTTGAGCCTGGGAGGCGGAGGCAGCGGCGAGCAGAGATCACACCATTGCACTTCAGTCTGGGTGACAGAGTGAGACTCTGTCTCAAAAAACAAAAAAAAAGAACTGGCACACACAAACTTATTCACAAGAATGTTAAAAGAAATGCATATAAAGTATATTATATAATAAAGTATATTATATGTAAAATTGAGACTTTATACTTTGATCAAACAAAAATGGAAAAATACCTTTTGAATTCCATCTTCTCATTTGTATAACCCTAAACAAATTATTAAAGATGTGTATATTTGAATTGCTTCATTTTCCTGTAAAATGAACCATATTAAACTCCTCAAGGATTTACTTTGAATAACTAAAGCAAATGCAAAACTTTCTGGAAAATTCATACAAAGTTTGAATACGTGACGTGTTATGAAGTCATGAAATAAATATTATTTGTGTATTTAATAACTGGTAGTCTCCTCTCAGCATTGAATCGTTCTTTTCAAAGGAAACTACTTCACTCCTGTTTCATTATGAGGCAATAAATATAGAGACACTGATGCAATTTAATTTAATCTATATTTTGTGCTATAAGAATATGCTATCCCCTAAATTACTGTGTTCCCCAA
>PVKV010025754.1:0-29132 GCA_004027835.1 Alouatta palliata | reverse complement strand
ATCCCCTCCAGCATCTGTTGTCTCCAGATTTTTTAATGATTGCCATTCTAACTGGCGTGAGGTGGTATCTCAATGTAGTTTTGATTTGCATTTCTCTAATGACCAGTGATGATGAGCATTTTTTCATATGTTTGTTGGCTTCATGTATGTCTTCTTTTGTAAAGTGTCTGTTCATATCCTTCGCCCACTTTTGAATGGGTACTTGTTTGTTTTTTTCTTGTAAATCTGTTTCAGTTCTTTGTAGATTCTGGATATTAGCCCTTTGTCAGATGGGTAGACTGCAAAAATTTTTTCCCATTCTGTTGGTTGCCGATTCACTCTAATGACTGTTTCTTTTGCTGTGCAGAATGGAGTGCATTGATTCTCCAAAATGTCTTTCTTGGATTCTAATTAAACCAGTTTCTTACTAGTTACTTAACAAAGTCATTTAGACATCTTTCCTACCACTGTTCGCACTAGCTTTCTTTTCTAAAGCTTAATTTCACATACATTTTATAATTAAGTATTCTTGGAAAATTTAAAATGTGACTAAAACCTACTTTAATTCTGTAGTTATTATTGTTCCTATTATTATTAATTATTTTTAAACCCCAGTGCACAATATTTGGGTAACACTGTTCATTCTTGAGCACACTGTCCTTGGTTTAGTCCAAGCACAGACTCTTTTTTTACTTTCCCTTGCATCCTTTATTCTCAACCATCTTGACTTCACCTGCCTCACACCACTCACTCCAATGTTTTTAACATAGATTTGTGAGAATGAATGAATTCATATAATGCATGTAGAATTATTTGGGGATTTTAAACTTATATAAATGCCAGTGACTTATAAGATTGTATATCATTTTACAAATTGAAATGTATCTAGTTTACCACTCAATTTGAACATTTGTTAACATATAGTACTAATTATTCATATTTATCCTTTTGAAGATTTTTTAATACTTTTGTCTATTTCCCTGTTTTTGAGGAAATTTTAATTGAGGTCTTGATGATGCTGTCTGTACATGATAGATATTAATTTCTTAGTTATCTTAGACATTTTAAATAATTACTGTGAGTCTATCAACTGTATGATAATTTTGCTTAAATTTATTTTTGTTGAACAAAAGTCCTTAATTCTGATGTACACAAGCCATTACTTTCCTACCTTATAGTCTGCATCTTTTATCCTTAGGTCACAAGAATGCTTTGCTGTATCCTCCTTTTATTAGTTTCAAGTATAAATATTTTATATTTAGGTTTTTAATCCATCAAGATCTCTGTGTATAAAATAAAGTGAGGAACAGACACATTTTTATCCATATAGTAAAGTAGCTTCTCAAACATCAGATAATATTTTATGCTTATCTATTGATCTATATGGTGATATCTAATTTCAAGCAAATAATTGTTTTCTATTATGACAGTTTTCTACCCTTGTACTTTCTGTACTTTTAAAATAAAATGGCCTTGTAACATACCTTGATTGTAGTAATGCAATACTCACTTTTTCAAAGTTGTTTTAGCTCTTTTTGTACTTTTTTATTTTATTTAAATATATATGGAAGTTTTGAAATGTTTTTAACAAAACAGTAAAAAACTCATGAGAATTCATAGATTAAATAAGGTGAATTGACAGTTTTTGATATCAATTAATGCCTTTATGAACATGGTATATCTCCTCTTTCATGACATTCTTTATCATCTTTAATGAAATGTTAATTTTCATTATAATGAATATAGAAGTAGAAATGCTGATAAGCACATATATGTGGTTCTCAGAGGTTATGAGGTTTCTCGACTGATTCGTTGTATTTTCCCAATGAATTGCAAAACAAAGTCATCAGTTAAAATTAAGGATGAGAAATAGGTATTGGATGTTGAAAGAAAAATCAGTGGAACTCGGAATAATTTTATCCTGTTAAGTGGAGGAACTGTCTTTTATTTTTATATGTTTCGTTTTGTGGATTAAAGCTGTTATCAAACATCAAAAATATGTTATATGAATAAGAATTTTAATTCTTCATGTGTAATCCTGGATGGTAGATCATAAGCTATCAATATTCTGTAAGTTACAAGAAGGTAGATTATTTACTTTTATACAAAAGAGAACATTCTCTGTTAGGGCAGAAAAAATCACAAAGGCTTTCTTTGAAATAGTGATATTAGAAGTGTTTGAAAAGTGCCTCTTGCTTGTTGGAATATATGAGTTATGCCAGAGTGGCAATTTATGCAGAGATTAAGGGAATAAAGGTATATACAGATCCTAATCGATGTAGAAGTACAATTCTATAATCTAATAATGAAGTATATTCTTTCAAAATTAGAAATTAAAATTTTTGACTAGCTTTGTTGGCTATATATTTTCTGTTTTATGCCCAGAACTAGTGATATTAGTGGATAGAGCCAGATTTTTACGTGGTAAAGTAGAATCACTTAAAACACCTCATCAGTGAGCGTTAGTTTCTCAAGTAAATGTTTTAACACAAATGAAAGGACAAAAAGTCAGTGGAAAGGAAATCTGTTTAAATTAATCTTTATGTTTTGGGAAAAAATCATTACAATGCCCTAATTTCTCTTAATTTCTCCAGTAAAACTACAATGGACAGGCATTGGTTACTTTACTAGTTGAGTCTATTAAAGTGTAGAAATATATGGATTGGAGATTTCTGTGGAAATCTAGTGATTTAGAACAAGGTCAATAAAGTATGGCTTTCTGGCAAATCCAGCCTGTCAACCCTTTTTGTAAATAAAATTTTATTGGAACATATCTATGCTCATTGTCTACATATTGTTTATGGCTGTTTTGACAATACAACAATGGAACTGAGTAGGTACAACAAAAATTTTGTGTCCTATAGTCCTATAGAGCCTTAAATATTTACTATCTGGCTCCTTATAAAAAAAAATTTGCCAACCCATGTTTTAAAAGAGGAATTTGAAAGATGAGCACATATGGCACTAATGAAAACTGTATATAATGAACATAAATATATGGTGTTGACTCAAATGTGGATATATGTGAACACAGATATATGGATATGGATACATAGATATATGTGGATAGAGATAGATATGAATATGGGTATATTATGACGTGGATATGTTTTAAAACCTGCATGGCTTATTATTATACACAGTATATATTATTATATACAGTATATATAATACATACTATTATTATATATAGTATATAATGCTCTGTATTATATACAGAATAGTTACTATGTGCTACATTTACCAAGCCCTTTATATCTATATCTTATTTGTCACGAACATACTATTATCATCCTTCCTTTACAGAGGATAAATTAAGGCTAAAGAGCAGAGGAAGAATTTGGACACTGAGCTTTACAGATATAAAATTCATTCTCCTAAACTTCATGTTACAGTCTCAAGCTAAAAAAATACATAATACTAAATAAGGTCAAATGTCATCTCCCCAAGTTTAATTGACAAGTTTGTCTTCCCAGATATGGAAATACACTGTCAGCACTTTTTAAATAATTAATCCTCAGGTCATCCATGCCACCAGTGGGAGAGAATTGCAAAATTAATCAGAGGTGGGGCTAGTAACTACAAGACAGATCATATTTCCAATTCTTGACAGAAAACATTGAATTATTTTATAAGCAATTTCCCGTGTAGAAGTGATGCTTGAATGAAGAAGAGCAAAGAGTGCAGTCTACTGCTTCAATTATCTGACTAAGGGAGAACAATTCAATACATAAGACCTAAGTACCAATTAGTTAAGTGAAAAACATAAGCATGATACAAAATTTCAAGGCAGAAAGACACTCAGAAAGGCAACAGAGCTCTGCAATTGCAGGCTGATCTTCAGCTACGCTGACACAGAGACCCTGGGAAAGATTTGACCCTTTGGAGATGCTGCTGCAGGTTATTAGGGCCCTATTAGAAAGCCTGAGAGAACAACAATACCATTTTAAGGGACTCTATAAATAATGTTCCATTTTCAATATACATGAGATTATTTTTAAAAATACCGTACCAAGACATTTTTATATTCAACATATTCAGCATTAGTTAAAATTAAGATTCTTTATTAACAAAGAGGCTGATACAGTTATAAAAATTTTAGTGGAAAATTTTTCTCAGGCTGCCTTGGGAAAAAAAATCAATGACAGCTGAATCATAAACTATCCAAATTAAAATCCTACTGAAAAAAAAACAAGTAACTGCAGTTTCCTAGATTGATGTACTATTTGCACTTCTGTTATTTTATGTATGTATTAAACTACATTCTACTCTCCTCAAGAAAAATAATTATGTATTACATTTTTTTGATCCTCCGTTGATCATAGCTTAAGAAGCAACATTCTTAGTCAGTTCAGGCTCCTTTTACAAATGCCATAGATTGGGTGGTTTAAATTTAAAAAACATTTATTTTTCACAATTTCAGAGTCTAGAAAGTCCAAGATCAAGGTGACAGTCACTTTGCTTCCTGGCAAGGGATGTCTTCCTGGGTTGCAGATGGATATCTTCTCAACGTGTCCTTACATAGTGGAGAGAGAGATAATCTTTCTTGTTTTTTTCTTTTAAGAACACAAATTCCATCATGGGAGTGCCACCCACATGATTTTATGGCCTCTATCGCACTGGGGGTCAGGGCTTCAACATACGAAGTTTGGGGGAACACAAATATTATGTCCATAACATCTGGCCTCTGATCTCTTAAAATTCATGTCTTTTTCACTTGCAAAATACATTAATTTCATCCCACGAACCAAGTCTTGATGTGTCCAACATCAACACTAAAGTAAAAAACCTCATTTAAATATCATCTAAGTCAGATATGAGTATGACTGAAGGTTTAATTCATCCTGAGGCAAAATTTCCCTCCAGCTATGAACCCATGAAAACAACCAAGTATGTGCTTCTAAAATACAATGGCAGGACAGACATAGGATAGACATTTTCATTCATTCTGTAAGGGAGAAATGGGAAAGAAATGGGTGACAGTTCCCAAGAAAGCCAAGATGTAGTATGTAAACTTCATGTGATTTAAACCTTGAGAATAGTCCCCTTTGGCTCAATGATTTGTTTTCCAGACTCACTGAAGCGGTGGCCCTGCCATCCAGACCCACCCCCAGAATGGAAATCCTGTCTCCCAAACCCAGTGAGGCAGAAGTCCCACTGGAGCAGTTATCCTGTCTCTATAGCTTGTCTGGGTGAGGGTCACATTCCTATGGCTCTACTGGACAGGAATCATAATCCTACAGCTCCAAGAGGCCCCACCATGAAGGCTTTGGGCAGAAGCAATCTGGCCTGTTGATCCTTAGGCTGATTTGGTTTCTGGTATGGGCCTTCTTCCCAATTTGTAGATGCATGACTACAAATCATAGTCAAAGGGGACTATGCCTTCTTGCTGAACCCTCGTCTGGTAGAGAAAGAGATCATCTCTCTTATCTCTCTTCTGGTTAAGGGCACTAATCCTATTATAAGAGCCCCACTCTCATGACCTAATTACTTCTTGATGTAGTTTAGATCTTGTCCTCACCCAAATCTCATGTTGAATTGTAATCCCCAGTATTAGAGGTGAGGCCTGGTGGGAAGTCATTGAATTACGAAGGTGAATTTCTCATTAATGGTTTAGCACCATACCCTTTGCACTATCCTGACAGTAGTGAGTGACTCCGCATGAGATCTGATGTTTAAAATTGTGTGGCTCCTTGCTCTCTCTTGCTCCTGCTCTGGCCATGTAAAGTGCCTGATCCTCCTTTACCTTCTGCCATGATTTAAGCTTCCTGAGGCCTCGCCAGAAGCTGAGCAGATGCCAGCATCTTGCGTCCCCTACAGCATGCAGAACCATGAGCCAATTATACTTCCTTTCTTTATAAATTATCCAGTCTCAGGTACTTCTTTATAGCAATGCAAGAATGGCCTAATATGCTACTCAAAGGCTTTACCTCCAAATAACATAAATTTGGGATTCAGGTGTTATGTATGAATTTTAGGGGAACATAAACATTTAATCCATAGCCATCTTTTGCCAGAACTGACTAATCAGTACACTGATTAGTACACTAGATGGTATTAGTACAAAGATGGCTATGGATTAAATGTTTATGTTCAATGTATATGGTAGGTGCTTGGCAAATACTGGCAGGAAGGATGAATGGATATTTGAAGAGGTTAATGATTTTTTCCGGAAAGATTAACCTGAAAGAACTGAAACATAAACAAAGGAACGGGAGAATTGGGTTGATAGGAGGAAACATATATCACATAAATTAAGACTTATCAGTACTGGCAAAAGATGGCAGATATAATTGTGATAGTCATTGCCATTGCTATTATTTTTGCAATGTTCATGGCTATACAGAGTATCATATTATTTAAAACTATTTAATATATTCTCTAAACTCCTATATTAATGCAACTTTGTACCATGTTCTGCAGCTACAGTTGCTGAACCTGTAGCTCAAGAGGGAGCACATGGAGAATTAACAGATCAACCCTAGACTCTGGGTGTCTTCTCCTTAGAGAATAAATGTTCTGAGATTTGGTATAAAATGAAATCAAATGGTTGAATGTCTAACCGAGCCACCATAAATGGAAGAAATCACTAAATCAAAACCTTTTTGATGACTAAACTCATTCCCATTTTCTGAGTGTAAATCAGACACTTGAGCAAACCTCTGCAGGGTATTGCTTTAACTCCACAGAGTTGCACTGAAGGAAAGCAGGAGCCTGACAAAATAATAAATAATACCTGAAAATCAATATTTGCTTAACTCTGAAATTTCCAAAGCCTAACTTGACTATAAGAATTGTTATTTAAAATATCCCCATTCCTTACTTATGAAGGTAATGCAAGTACTGGTAAAAGTAGACTCATCAGTATTGGCAAAAGGTGGCAGATACAACTGTGATATTCACTAAATTAATTTAGTTTATTTAATTTCATTAAATCACCTTCTTCCTGGTTTCCAAAGAAACCAATGATATCGTCTCTTGAGATTTGCCAGAAATAATATTAAACAATATATCTTATAAATTACATTTTAGCTGAATGCATATCAGCTACCCAAACCCCTGCTGCATTTTCATGCATTCGGCAGGCAAGCCCCAAGAAACATCTTTGTATCATTAAGAAGTTCATTTCATTTCCATAGGTTGCAACTTATTCCTAGGATGTGGATAGTGATTTGTTAGAAAAATGTAGCTTCATATTTTTCAGGTGAACTTGATACTTAATTCCACTAGTATCATATATTTCTCTCTTTGATCATATTTATATTAATCTCAGTATCTGATAACCATATAAGTTATAGAGTAGCATAGCAAACCTGAAGAATAATGCAGATATTACATTGCAATAATGGAGTAATTTATTCACCATTTATTGAAAGCTATCTATATTCTCTATTAGAGGCCAAAATGGAAAAGAATGGTTGTGACAGAACAAAACGTATTGACTGCCTTCAAAAGTTTATAACCTATTAGGAAGATAAGGATATAAATAGCTATGTTATAGAGTTGAATGATATAAATTCCGTAAGATAAATAATGAACACAATTCTATGGAAGTCACAGATGAAATAGACCAGATCTAAATAGAACACATTTAAGTTGGTATCATGAAAAATGTGAACTTGGTAATAATCCTTCTGTATTAGAGATTGTGGAAGAGAAGAGAATGTGTGGAGTGTGGCATTGTGAAGTGGTAATGTACAAGGAGTGTTTTGGGAACATGAGGATGTTAAGGTACATGGTGGGGATTCTAGACTTCATTTATATTAAGTAAAACTTCAAACCTATTAAAGTTTTTCTGGCAGATTAAAAGTATAAGTAGAGACATACTTTATAAAGATTAAACCTATAGGGAAGAGAACGCAGGAAGACAAAAAATTCTGTAGACTTCATGAAGGTAGTGATCTTATCTGTTTGTTTTACTAGTGTAACTTTAACTTTTTATTCACTGAATGAATCAATTTTCTGATTTTGTGAGGGTCATGAAATGAAAGTAAACTTTTATTTGTGACACTCCTAGAATTTTTTTTTTTTAATGTGCGATTGATTGCACAGGGGTAGAATAGGAGGGGAATACCCATTTTTTGGAAAGGAGTGATGTAAGAGGGTTTTTTTAAGTTTTTTTTTTTTTTTTTTTTTGGCAGGGGTGTATTAGGTTCTCTAGAGGGACAGAACTAATAAGATTGATGTATATATAAAAGAGAGCTTATTAAAGAATTATCAGACAATCACAATCACACTTATTAAAGATTATTACACTTATTACAGCTTATTAAAGAGTATCACACAATCACACACTCACACTCATACAATCACAACATCCTGCAATAGGCCATCTGCAAGCTGAGGAGCAAGGAAGCCAGTCTAAGTCCCACAGCTGGAGAAACTGGAGTCTGATGTTCAAGGGCAGGAACTATCCAGCACAGGAGAAAGATGTAGGCTGAGAGGCTAAGCCAATCTAGTCTTTTCATGTGGTTTTTTTTTTTTTTTTTTTTTTTTTTTCTGTCTGCCTTTATTCTGCCTTTATTCAGCTGAGTAGATGGTGCTCACCCAGATTAAGGGTGGGTCTGCCTTTCCAGGTTCACTGACTCAAATGTTAATCTCCTTTAGCAACAACCTCACACACAGACTCAGGAACAATATATTGCATCCTTCAATCCAATCAAGTTGACACTTACTATTAACCATCACGATGGGTAGGGGGAGTTTGTTTTGTGTTAAGTCACTTTGGGGCTGTTTTTTGACCCTTGTCATAAACATATAGGTAATAATTTAAATTGAATAAGGAAACAATGAACTCATACTATGTAAATTTTTTTCTCTTTCCTTATTGTTATATATAATGTATAAACATATAAAACAGTAGGGATCCTCTTGGATCACTAGGAAGACAGCAAGGAAGAAAGAGATTCCAGAAACGTTTTTTAAAGTATAAGATATAACAGTGCTCAAAACAAAGGTATGGAAGGTTTAGAGCCAGCAGAGAGCTGGGTTCCTTGGGACTGTCCTGGCTCCCCATCCCCCAGGGGAGCCCTTCACCAGCAGCCAGTCCACACAGCCAGGACACTACTAAGAGAAAGCTCTACACCAGAGAGCATTCCCTTCTTGATGGAAAGCAGGGCAACATAAAAGGGTAACTAAGAGCTCCTTCCTCCCTTGAGGGTGACAACTGAGGAAGAGGAAAGTAATATCCCATGTGACTCTGCCCACCCCTCCCCAGCTGCTCTGGACCCAGATACCCCATATTGGCATTTATCAGAGCCTGTCCCAGCTCAGAGACTGCCTAGCCCACCAGGTCCCCAGAGTTCTCTGGGGAGGGCCACAGAAGAGGCTGGGTTTCAAATCAAGCAGACCTTTATTTATAGTTGTCACTGGGACCATTTCTTGCTGCTTATTTGTCTGTTAACCTGCTCTTCCAGCTGCATGGCCAGGCGCAAGGACTTGATGACATCTCTCAGAGCTGAAAGTGCTTGGCTTGCTGGGCCAGAGCAGATTCCACTTTGTTCACAAATATCTCTAGGTCATAGTCCGGCTGCTTGGTCTTTTTAGTAAATGAAAAAAGAGACGGAGGTCCATAAAATGCTTTGCAGAGAGAACAAATGAAGTGAGCAGGTTTTTTAGAGGCTCATTTCGAGGTCAAAGAGATGAGATAATAGCAACCTAGGAAGGAGCAGGAGGAAGGATGATAACACTTCATTACTCCAGCATGGGCTGTTTCCTCCTTAGTTATGCAGATGGATAGGAAAGTTGAACTCATGTACTCAGCAGGTGCTGGCTCTGGGAAGAGACACAGTTGCCTAAACCGACTGTAATTCCTGCCACCTGTGAGGACTAAAATCCTGGGCCAGAGAGATCCCAAAATTGGGTCAAGAAGAAAGAGAGGCCATTACCTGTGGAGAAATAATCAGTTATTGGATCCAGCTTTCACCTTCTTCAGGAAAACAGCAATATAAGGAAATTAGCTATCTTTTTTGTCTTTTCTTTGCCTGAAAGAACAAAGATTGAAAAATATAAAATAAGTTTTAGTCTCCATTTTGTTTGGCATGTTTATACCCCCAAATTCTTGAAACTAATGGCAAGATAAATGACCAGCTTGCATAGTGAGAGTTCTGCTGTCTGCCTCATTACTTTCCTCCTTTGTTGCTACAACAAAAGCATGTCTACATCTTAATCTCCATTTTGAGGGATGAAACTAAGTCCTAGACTTTCAGTCAACATTAGCATTCCCTCCCAAGGGAACAAAAAGGGCTGTTTTCTCACCTCTGTTCAATGGATGTTTCAATGTAAAATATGTAGGGAAATCAAGACCAGAATTTTTCATTCTAGAACTACTGAAAAACTAGTTGAGTAAAGGTAAGAGTTTAACAGACATTTTGGGAAATAATATGGTTGAGTTTATTTCATTTCCCTTCTCAAAAGTTGAAAAATCAAAAGGATTTCTTTTAAAATTCAGGTTACATCTCAACTTTTGCTTGAGGTTTATTATAGCTGAAAGACTGGTTTTACACATAAAACTTTTTGCTTAAAACATGCATGAATGGTTTCTGATTTCTTCTCATCCAGATATTCGAGAACAATTTTAGGAAGCACCCAACTTTACTGCGTTGCATTTTCAAGTGTTCTTTCCTGACTCCTCTTACATAGCCCATCCAAAATGTGCCTTCATGATGTTAAATACCAGTTGGCATTTTTAGTTTGGTTGGAATAGAATTGCAGAATTTTGCTTTTCTTAATTGTGAAAGAGGCAGATAGTTAACCATATTTTTTCTCCTTCTGCATATCTAAAAATGCATTCAATTCTTCAGCAAATATTTAGTTCTTTTATTATACTAGACATTGGAAAGCATTAGTCTGAAGGACTGGTTACAATTGAGTTTCCTCGTCCCAAGGTATCTCCTGGGTAAACTCTGATCTAGGAGCACTTTTCTGAATCCATTCAAACTGCTTCCTGGAGGTAACCAGCAGATGACTTCATGACTTGAGGAATCCTGAAAGGTGGCAGCATTTGCTGGCTCAGATAAGAAATAAGCCTTTTCGGGAAACTTTACTCAGTGTCAATTACAGAGCCTTTCATCTATGACAAGGATTACTGCAGCACATTATGATTTTCTCCATTATTGCTGCTTAAACTTAGGGGGGAAAAGTACATTTTAAATGGTAGTTTAATGAATTATAGAGTAGGTATTTAAAATCAAAGGTTCTGCTTACATTTTCAAAACTTGTAAATATATGCAAACAAAAGAAGAAAATATAGTTCTTGTGAAAGTATACAAGGTCTGAAAATGTCAAACCCTAGATTGTGTTTTAGACATAAAATTCATCAAAACATTTTCAACAAATACATCAAAGTGGAAAGAAACTAATACTATGACAGAACTAATAGACAATAATCAATAAGAAACTTAAATATAATTTTAAAAGTCAGAAGATAGTATTTACTTTTCCAAAATAAGTAAGTTATCTAATTGACTAGTCTTGCTTTGGTCAATGTACTTGATAACTTTGAGCTTTTCACACTGAGAGTAATGAAAATATTAAAACAATAATCCAAGGAAGTTATACGAAGCTTATTGGGAGGAATTCTATAAATATTCTCTTTCTCTAAATATTAACTGATCATTTCAATAGAAGGTAAGGACTTTTTATACTCTGCAGCATGATTATAAAGTAGATGACTTTCTCAGTACATCATAACCCTTTAATTCATATGTAACAATTTAAATTTTTTTTTCAAATGCCCTTAAGCACATGATATTATTCTAGAATGCGTCACCTTCAATCATGGCCCACTAATGCGTGTCATCACAAAAGTAGCACAGAGAATGGAATATGTGAAATACCATTCAAAAATATATTTTATCTATTGCACATATGTAATTATTTATATAATTATGTACTTTTACATTTTATATACTTATATATATATATATATATACCCACTGTGTGTGTTTTTATGTGTATTCATTTTTACAGTTCTTATCATAGTTATGAGAATCTTGTTCATTTTTTCACTCCAGTGTCTGTAATTGTACTATGATCCTATATGTTTTTGTGGAAATCATGTAATCACTCCATGTCATTTGCTATTTTAAGAGTCAGTGTCTCCCTTTACCAGCCATCCAATTAAGCAACCATTCATTAAATATCAGATTTTAGGTTCACCCCGTCACTTGTGAAGTACTTTGAAAATTATAGTGATATGTTTTGTGCTCTCAACAGCTTACAGTAAGTCATGGTTTAAAAATTGTTATAGAGGTAAAAATAACCATAAATAAGAAAGAGACCCAGCAAAGTTTGGAGCAGCAATAAAATGTATCTTGGAGCTCATAGGGTTCTATAAAGGAGGTTCAATTTTAAGTGTGTCTGGTAAGATGAAAACTAAACCTGGCAGCATTTTAATGGATGAATCAGAGGCTCAAGAAATGGGAAAACTCATACTGAGTTAGAAGTGCTGGTGGGGCATCCATGTGAACATGTTGATGTAACTGGTAACTGAAAATTAAGAAATAGGCCACATCTAGAGAAGAAAAATTGGAAGGTGGCAAGATAAAACCAAAGGAGTAACAGAGATTTCCTGGTAAAAAGTGTGTTGATTGAACTTAAAGATGATGAGAGTAGAGCCTCCGGAAAATGACTGTAATGAAATGGCAAGTGGTGTGAGGAAAAAAACAGTTAAGGTGACTGAAGAAGAGCAGGTGGACACAAGAGAACTGAAGAGGACAATGCAAGAAGAAAGCATTTAAGATGATCAAAGACAACAATGGCAAGACAACAACTTGGTCCACTGCATTTAAAATTATTAGGTCATTGGTGAACTTAATGAAAGCTGTTTCAGTGGTACACTAGTGGTAAGAGTCAGATTACAAGAGTATAAGTGCAGAAGACGTTTGAGAGGAATGAGGGAAACTAGTCTTTAATGAAGTGTGGGAATAAAGAGAAAAAGATGGGTGGTAGATTGCGTGAGAAGCATCGTTTAATCAACATTTATTTTTACTTTTGTAAAATTAAACAAAAAGGTATAAGCCATTGTAGAAGAGTTAATAACATAGGAAAAATAAATGAGAAAATTTGCTTGGAATAATCAAAATAATGATAACATTTATGAAGATCTTACTATATGCTAGGCAATATTTTAAGCACTTTATATAAAATAAGTCAATGGCCTTCCAACAATTCTGTCAATTTAAGTATTCTTATATCCATTTTACAGATAAGGAGACTGAAGCTGGCTTAAGAGTGGGTAATTTCTTGCCCGAAGTCACCATCGCAGGGAGGGATAGAGATACAATTCAAACTGAAACCATCTAGTTTCAGCCAATCAGCTCTATAAATAAACCATTCTGCAGGTCTTACTTCTTCAGCCAAATTGCCAGTCCTATTCTTTTGGTGAAAATTTTGAACACAAGAGAAAAAGCAAATGCTTTTTCTTATTTATTTTGTACTCTGCTCCATCCTTATGGTCCTAGGTAATGTTTGGAATGCATCAGTCCCAACCTTCCTGTACTATAATAAGTGAATCAGTTGCCCACAATAATATGAAGAAGCCTGGGGTCTTTTATGAACATTTCAAATGATTAATAAAGTATGAAAAATAATCAGATTGTCTGTATCTGAATAGTGTTAAAAGATTTAATAGTTTCCAGTATTGAGAAGTTTCAACGTAGTGGTTGAAATCAATGAACAAGTTATCCATTTGGTTGTAGAGGGAAGATATGACACATCAGATTTCTTGCACTCCTTTAGGAATGAGTACTATACATACAGTTAGATGAGATATATAATTCTGTGCCATTTTATTTTGGTCTATAATTATATCACTACTGTATTATATTTTGCTATTTTAACAAATGAGCTCTGATGAATTTGCCAGTATTTACGCTAACTTTTCCTGGGTCTCTCATTTTCATTCTACTTATCCTAGATTCTCCAATCCCTGACTAACTTCTATAATTTTCGCTTTGTTGGAAAGTTCTCAGAGCTTTGGGCTCTTCAGCTGAAAGTATGATATGAAGCGGGAAGATAAATAATACATCAAATCTACTTTACTAACTTCCACTCAAT
This sequence comes from Alouatta palliata, assembly GCA_004027835.1. Lineage (NCBI taxonomy): Eukaryota > Metazoa > Chordata > Mammalia > Primates > Atelidae > Alouatta > Alouatta palliata. The sequence continues at coordinate 15,095 of PVKV010025754.1, read as the reverse complement.
CTGGGCAAGTGACATTTGCAATTTTAACAAACTGGAGGCATGATGGCAAATAAGATAATATTTGGCACAGAGTAAACTTCAGTTACAGTACAGACTAAAATTCTAAGAGTGTTTTTTCTCATTTGGCTAATATATGTAATTCAAGTTTACTGGAGGAATGTTCTCTCTCAGATGCTAAAATGCACATCTGCAAACTATTCACACAAAAACAATCTGAGCAACGCCCACCCTCAAAACCCTCACTGATTCTTATTTCTGTAAAGACAATATTTCTTTCTCCAAAGAACAGCAGATATATCAGATGTTTCAGTATTAAAATGTAGATACACTTGCCTTTTAAGTCTCACTCTAATCTCTGACGCTAAAATCAGCACACTGTGCAGCATTTTGAAGAGTGCTTTCTTTGGAATAATAATTCCAGTAGACAATCTGCAGGGAATAGAAAGAGCTATCCTGTGACCATATTTGACTTGAGAAAAGCTGAGCACACCTGTCTTGGAGACTCACAATGCACATTAGCATATTAAAGGCTCTGGAAGTCCAGTAATAAGGAATTATGTGGGGTTTGTCTTCCGTTTAATTCCATACTTCCTAGGTTTATTTGAAAATGGAAAAGCATTTTGTCCTTAATCCTATTAAGAGAACTTTCTATAAAATGGAATTTTATTGGTGGTAGATATTTTGTAGTATTCTTCACATTTTCAAAAATCCATTTTGTAAAATTCCACAGTCTCTGATTTGCTCTGTAGTTTTTAGTACAATAGCATAAAGAGAAAATTGAACATTCTTGAGTACTTATGTGCCAGTCAATTTATAATTTTAGTAATATAAAATGGACAAATCTTTGGAAAGTGTCAGAAAAATAAACTTGACTTTTTCTTCTAAAAGCTTTGCAACCTCCTAGAGGTTTGAAGCTAACTAGAAGGAGACACCTGCATCTTATCAATGTCAACACAAATGCCCCTAAAAGGAACACAAGCTGTCACATACGTGCACACACACACACACACACACACACACACACAGACACACACGGACATACACACACAGCATTCAGTAATGTGTCAAATGTGGCTAATAAATTTAAGGCAATAACTGATTAGTATAGAATTGAACACATTGGCTGAGACTGGGTCCATGATATAAAATCAAGGTATCTTCAATTTCATATGTATTTGTGAGATAAAAATTCTTTTTTTTTTTTTTTGTTTTGTTGAGATAGGGTCTCACTTTGTCACCCAGGCTGGAATGCAGTCCTGTGATCTTGACTCACTGCAGCCCCTACTTCTCGGACTCAAGCGATTCTCCCACCTCAGTCCCCCAAGTAGCTGCCGCTATAGGCTCATGCCACCATGTCCAGCTAATTTTTGTATTTTTAGTAGAGATGATGTTTCACCATGTTGCCCAGGCTGGTCTTGACTCAAGAGATCCACCCGCCTCGGCCTCCCAAAGTGCTAAGGTTATAATCGTGAGTCATTGCTCCTGGCCTGAAATGTAAATTCTTTATCATTGATAATAAACATGAATATCCCATGAAAACTGGAGGCTTCAATTTGAATCAATTAATATTTCCACAATAAAGGTGCAAAGAGAAGTCTAATAAGTGACCATGCTAAATTGATCCTCCCCTTTGTTCATGGGTGAATGAGGGAAGATATCAAGTTTTTAAAGTACTAATCCCAAACTTAAACTATCTTAAAATTAAATCTTGACAGTTTTATATCATTGCTGTGAAATTGTCATGCACTAGCAAAGCATGTGGAGTGAGAAGATGCTGTATATGAAAACAGTATGTCAGTGTTGTATCTTCTCCTGCAGAGGAATATAATAACAATGACTACTTTAGGCAAGTCCAATTTTGCCTGCTGTACTGGTGAACAGCTAAGAAAGAAAAGGTGTGCTTTTTAAAGGAAATTTGTATTTAAATAAGAGGAAAACTCTTGTCTTTATGTTGAGGTAATTGTCTTTTTTTACTTATTGCTCTTAACCAAAATAATTATCTCTAATTAGCAATAGTTCTGTTAAGTTTGTTTTGAACATATCCTTTACACTGTCACTGCAGTTTTAAAAAGACCCAGAATGGTTTTTGAAAAGTGTAATTTCAGAGACCAGGATGAACACTGCTCATCCTAAGTGCTAATCATAAAAGCTGAGTTCCACCATCATGTAATCATGCAGAGATGGTCATTTGGCAGTAGAGCCACTCTGAGTAGAGTGGACTCCTGGAAGAGCAGTGCTCAGATTTGATTTCTATGTACTGTTCTACAAAGTGGGCTATGTGTTTTTCTTTCTTTTTTTTTTTTTTTTTTCAAAAATGAAAGGAGAAGCTATAGAATACATACCACATAAAATTCACTATATAAAATTTACCTTCTGGACTTACAATATGTTGTTAATAAGAATGATAACCTTGATCTTATCTTCATTAAATTGTTTAAAGCACTAATCTATTTAAGAACAAAATCTCCTAAGTTTCTATTCTTGCTTTCTAAGCCTTAATGCTTATTAGAAACAAAAAAGTAAAAAGCCCAGTCATGACAAAATTAAACAATTTCTTACTTGCTATTGATCTTTGGCTTTCTTTTCCATGGTAATTTTATTGTATGATCAAGTAGTACAAGCATACACACACACACACACACACACACACACACACACACACACACGAACGAACGAATGCTTCACTACACCAGTAGCATATGTGCCTATGAAAACTGTAGGGGTGGCTCAAGAAGACTCTTAGATTTAAATACAAAACAATTTGGCTACTAAAGCTAATTAAAACAGATATTGGTGAATAATGAGAAGAACTTTTTATTTACATTTTTTGACTTTTCATAATAATTATAGAAATTAATAGTCTGTTTGATAATTTTGGAAAATGTGGAAATCAATTTAAAATGCCTTTCAAAAATGTCTTTGCAGAGTAGGGAAAGCCATACAGACTTCAAATTAGACAAACATGCACGAATTATATATATATATACCTTTTTTTTGAAAATTATGATAGTAATTTGTATCTTATATGACTTGAAAACTATCATTCACAAATCTTAGTTCAACCCAGAAGTCCGATAAATTTTACTCAGACAATTCATTTTTTTTAGAGTCATAGTTATTATTGCTATCATTTTGGCATGAATTGCAGGTTAGTCATGTATTATGTAGACCTATTTCTATTTCTATGGTCTCTGGATATTGTCTCTTTTTAAAATCATTTCCTGTTTTTTCACTATTGCTGTAATCAGCTCTCAAAGTAGTTCCCTCTGTTGCTTTTATTTTTACCATCTTCTTATCTGAACAAATAATATTTTCTCCAGAAAACATGTACACATTCTAGTTAAATTTCCAACTAATGGCTCTAGGTTGTTAAAACCAGTTTTTAAAGGTGATCTCCCTTGCCTCTTGGTATTAGAATTTGTATCTGTCACCAAATTAATCTTTCTGATCCCCTATTTCAATGACCAGATTTAACAGTCATTTTCCTACTTTGAAATTATTTTGGTTAATTTTTGTCAAATTGTATTTCAAAGTTAGTTTTGGACTCTCTCTCTTATTGTCTCTCAATTAAAAGAATTAATTCTTTTCTCATTAAAACTATTCAACTAGCCTGGGAAACATGGCAAAACCCCATCTCTACCAAAAAAAAGTTTTTTCCAAAAATTAGCCAGGTGTGGTGGTGGCAACTACCTATAGTCCCAGCTACTAAGGAAGCTGAGGTGGGAGAATTGCTTGGGCCCCAGAGTCAGAGTTTGCAGTGAGCCAAGATTGCACCACCTCGCTCCAGCCTGAGCAACAGCAACACCTGTCTAAAAACAACAATGACAACAACAAAAACTATTCAGCTACATCTCTTAAAGAGTTTTGTTAATTTACTAATGTAAATCTCTCAGATTTTTCCTGTAAATCACAACCTTCATTAATCAACAGGTATTTATCAAAAGCCTACCATGTGTCAAAGCGTGGGATACAAATAGTGAGCAAAATAGACTAAAGCTTCTTTTCTTGTAGAGCTTTCAGTCTAGTAAAGAAGACAGATGATACAAAAAAAAAAAAACAGAGGATAAGTAATAGGCATAATAATATATTATATAATAGAAGGTGGCTAGACTAGATTCAATTTGATTAATTTAGGTGAAAAAGAATAAAACCTGGTAAAGTAGATTGAGAATGGTGGAGCAGGGAAGAAAATGTTGCAATTTAAATACTTTTGTGGGAGGAGCTTCATTGAGAAGATGTTATTGGAACAAAGCTGTAAAGGCAGAGAGAAATTCTGTACACAACTGGTGGTAGGAGGAGCATGCAAGGAAGAGGCAGCTGCCCATGCAAATTCCCTGGGGTGGGAGAGTCAGAATTGGATGGTGGGTATCCACTGTCACATCAATACTGCAAGAAATGCCTGCTCTCAGCCCCCTGATCCTTCTCCTCCTCTCCCAGGAGCACCATCAGATTTCTCTCCCAGGTGGACCATCACTTACAGAAAGAATAACTTTTGAAGAAAGGGAGTAGTGAAGAGCTAAAGAAAACTTACACTAATGAGCACGTACTTTGTATAGCTCTCTGCTGTTTACTGTGGTATATTTTTTACATTATTTAGTGCTAAAAACTAAGAGAGGCAGTCAATGTTTCTTTCTTTACAGAGGAGTAATATACAGTTCAGAGAGCTTATGAAAATTGTCTAAAAATCACACAGCCAGTAAAGTTCCTATTTTAAAATCATAAAAGAAAAAAGCAATGTTAGATTTTGGTGAAACATTTCTTTAAAAGAGTGTCAGTAAAAAATAAGTTGAGAACATATAAGAAAAGATAGAAAATCAGAATATAGAACTGTTTTCATAGGGTAAGTCTGTGGTCTCCATCTTATCCGCATGCAGCTTCAGTCTGTCCTGAGATGGGAGTCACTAGGAAACATAAACCTCAGCAGAAGGTTTCTCAGTAGCAAGGACAGTCCTGTTTCTACTTTCTTCATCTTCGTAGTTTACCCTTCCAGTGACTCCGCCTGGCCCCCCTTGTGTTGTTTTATTCCTCTGTCTCTAGAATTTTGGCACTTGTCTCTTACTTCTGAATGCTCGTTGTATGTTGATTGAGTTTAATTTAAATAAATCAACATTCCACCCACCCTGGTCTCTTGGATCCTTGCCTATATAAGCAACCCACTTCAGTCAGTGCCTTCCTTTTTGACTGGACACTTCTAGTCCTGGTCTATCTGCTCACATAGTAACTGTTCTGATCTCTCTTTGCTGTAAAGCATGAGCCTATATGCTGACTAGCCTGAATGGATTCCACACACCTGACCCCGTATTGAATGGTCCAGGCTTATGACTTCTTGCTTAGCCAAACTTTGCTGTGCCAAACTTTGTTACCCCTTTCTAATGTGTCTCTTTCTAATCCCAGCCTCTCTAGTTGCTTCTTAACTTTCCCTGCCTACCAGGCTTTACACTCCACCAGCAGTTCTCAGGGCATGTCTCACTGTTCTTTAACATAAACTCAATATTCCACTTACGCAGATTAAAGACTATTCCTTAACCACATGCGGAATAAGATCATTTTTGCCTTTGTCTATACCTTTATCCTTTGCCCTTAGCATGAAGTGTCCTCCATGAATTCAACTCCTTTCTTTCAGATACACATGTCTCGCTTTTCCTGCCATTGCACTCCACTCTGAGGACTTCTGTCCATTTTATGAATTATGCTTACATCATAGCACAGAAGAAAATGGACTCTGTTCTTTCTTGTATTTGTGCTTGTTTTGGTGATTGTGCCTCTTCCAATTCAGTTTGCAATCTCCTTGAAAACGAAATGAGTGATAGCTACTTCTCTTGATTTTTTAATCCATGAATTATTGATATATTAGTACCCTAGTAATTCCTAATAAATGTATGAAGTGTGAGCACTAATGCGGTCTTTTATCAACGCGTTAGCAATTCAACTTATCAGTTTATGAATCTTTTGGCTTATCCCGAAATTATTTTATTGATGTTTAATTTAAAATAGTTATTACTTATTTGCTTTTTTCAGTACATTAAAATTATGTACACTAAGAAATCACCTTAACATTTTTAACAGTAAAAAATATAAATTATAAGAAATGGAAGAGCCTCCAGATAAACTGAAAGGAAGTAGGTAGGAAGGTAGGGGATAAAATAACAAAGTTTTATAAAGTGATGCAGAAAAATAATTGAGCCTCATCTCACAATTGCTACCTAATTGGAGCCATTGATGATGAAAAGGGATAGAAATAAACAAGCCATCTTGCTGATATTGTAGCTCTGTCGCATACTAATCATAGTAAAAGTCCTATATTTGCTGAACCTAAGAGGATTTAGGCTATGCACTAAATTAGGTCACATACAGTAGCACATGTCATGGAAGCATACCTGAAGGATTAATAGTATTTGTTGTATGCATAGCATTTTCTTCTCCTCTGTAAGTCAGTATCTATTGGGAGGAAGGATAGGCTCTTGGTAGTTAGGATAGGCTAACTCTACTCTGTCTTGTCCAAGATGAACATGAGATAGGGACTTCATTCTATTGCCTCATTTTTTTTACTACACTGATTGCCCTAGAGAAGGACATGTGACTGCAGGACCTATCAAAGCTTTGGGGAAAAATTGATATTGATGCTGGAAAAAAAGAGTCTCTGTCTTTCTGAGATTAAAAAAATTAAGAACAATATCAGCCTGGTGATGTGGGGTCTATCTTTACAATCACATAAAACCTTCTTGAGAGTAAAAACAACATAAGAGAAACATTACCAAGAAATGTAGAGCCTATGAATTCTGATGACATTGTCTGAGTTCTTGCCACCAGCTCCTAACTTCGGATTCTTCAGTACTTAAAACAGTAAATTTCCCTTTCTATTTAACTACTTTAAACTGAGTTTGTAGCACTTTGAAAGCAAAGAATCTTGGCTAATGCAGTTATCATGTAGCACCCTGCAGAGCAAAGAAGTAGTTGTATTTGTGGAATATGCAGAGCAAAGTCAGAATCTCTCAGAATTTCTCTTTTTCTTACTCACTCCAAAACTGGGTAGGGATGAAAAATCCATACTTTATGATTACTTGCAGAAAGTATAAAAGAACTACTTAGAGTCTGGGTTTCACAGAAAAAAAATAAATTTCAGCTAACACTTGACAGTAACAGCTGTACTTGAATAAGGATCACGTAAGTACTTCCTAAGTTTTCTAAATACTAACTCCAGTAACTCACAACAGCAGCAATTTGTCATCCAGCATTCTTTCCAAACATCAGTATTACAAAGATATCTTTGATAAATTCTTCAGCGTATGTCCACTTGCTGAAGATAGCATTTTTTATTAATTTTTTTCAACCAGATTGATGACAGACACAGAAACAAATGTCACTTATGTGGAAGTAGAGAGATGCTGAGCAGATAAAGTCAGTACTTCTATTACTGAGGAGCAGCAGTGATATTGACTTCATTTGCCATAGAATATTATTCTATTCAAGGTTTCAAAATAAATACTAGAAACTATGGTATAATCCAAGTGTGTATCAAAGCGAAAGTGGAGGAAAAGGATGGCAACTTTAGATCCGTCAGAGTGTTTTCAAAGATAATAATAACAATAACGACAAAAGTCCAGCCTACAAATATTTCTTAAGAAAGGATTCTGGAAATAAATTATCAAAATACAGAGAAGACTAACATTGTGTTTTGAAAAGTCTTTTTTAATTTGATGGTAACAGTTGCTTAAAATAGAAAATTATTAATCTTACAGTTCAGCATATGCTTCTTACTTGTGATGCAACTGTGTGCTTGTGCTAAAAATTAAGTGGAAAACTAAAAGAGTTCCAGGACTGATGAATGCTAATGTAGTAAACTCATTTCCTTAATTCTTATCAGCATGGATCAAATTTCAATCTAAGAGTATCTGCAATGACAGATCAAGGTGTGAGGTCTATAACAATAAAACTTTCCAAAAGAGAGAAATGGAAGCAATCAGTGGTGAGAGGGGCATCGGAGATAACACAGTGTGCATAAAAGACCTAGTAGTATTAGTTCTAGTGTTTCTAGAAGATCAAGTATAAAAGTCTGATATATAGTCAATTTTAGCTATTATTAGTTATTGACATTATTCTATGGATCAAATCTTCAAAACACATCTTGACTTCTATTTCTAGGCAAAGAGTAATAGATACCAGACTTTCTCACAATGAAATAACCAAATAATTGACAAAAATCTATGAAACAGTTTGGAAGACACTGGATATTGGGCAATGAAGGATGAATCCTCAGAGACAGGAAACAAGGGAGAACTACCCTGTTGCCTCAGCTTACTGCTTTGAGAGAGTAACTAGGCTGTGGGTTCGGGAGGTGAAACCCAAGTAGAGCCTTATGGACTCAATGAAGAAAGGAGGTGAAGCTGACTCCAGAGTGAGCAAGGTAGTTAGAGCTCAAGATAAAAAGTACTAGAAAAAAAGAGAGAGAGAGAGAAAAAGTACTAGAAAAAAGAGAGAGAGAGAGAGAGAGGAGAGAGAGAGAGAGGAGAGAGAGAGAGAGAAGCTAAGGGTCTTCCCTGACATGTGAAGCAAATACCTGAGGCTGGATAATCACACAAAAGATTTAACAGTACCTGGTATAACGGGGGACAATTAGACCTTGACTGAACATTGTGCTGGTTCCAGTGAAAAAGTCTTAAAAACCAAGATTCCAAAAGACCAAACTATTTTCAAGTGAAATCAATATACCAAAGAACAAAACTCAAGAATATTTATAAGAATACAAAAGTATCAACCAATCAAATAAGCTAACAACATATTCCATCTAATGAAGAATCATCAGGCATGCAAAGAAGCAAGAAAATATAACTCATGAAGAGAAAGTAAATCAATGATTCAAAACTGATCCAGAACTGACATGTGTTAAAAGTACCATTGAAATCATTTTTATGCCTGTATTCTATTAATACAAAAAATTAAGACATGGAATATATTTCTATCTATGTATCTATCATCTATCTATCTTAAATAAAATAGAAATTCTTAAAATAAAAACTACAATGTATGGTGTGATGCCTTGGATGCAATTAAAGGTAGATTAAATTGCATAAGAAAGGTTTAATAAATTTGGAAATGTAAACATAGAAACTGTCCATAATGAAACAGAGTAAAGAGAATTTTTTAAAAATGAATCCAGTATCAGAAAACTGTGGGACAATTTCAAACACTGTAATCTTTATGTAACTGGAGACCCAAAAGTACAGGAGAAAGAGGTAAGTTTTTTTAAACAATGAGAAACCTAGGTAGAAAATTTTCTAAATTTGGTGGAAACTATAAACCTGGAGAGAGGATTTTTTTTCCCTCTTGACACCAAATAGAGGTATCTTTTCCAATGATACTTCTCTAACTATCTGACACCATCTGGGTGTCTAAGGAGTCAATTCAGTTCTAACACTCTACCTGCAATTAGTGTTAGAGACAAGTTAAAGAGTTCAGTTACACAAGACTGCCTCCACTTTACACACCAGTTACAAATCTAAGGACACCTATACTTTTACCCAACTGGCTACAAATAGGAGATTCCCACTTGCCCCTCTTCTGGTTCTGTAATTTCCTGAAGAGGTTCACGGAACTCAAGAAGGCACTTTGTTACAAGGTACTTTGATTTATTATGAAGGATACAAGTGAATAGTTAGTTAAAGAGGTACAGAGGGTGAGGTCTGGAAGCCTTCTAAGCACAGAAACTCCTGTGTCTGTGGAGCTGGGGTACACCACGCTCCAGGCCTGTGGATGTCTTCAGAAGCTTCCAGAGCCCTGTTAGATAGGGGGTTTTATGAATGTTTCATTACATAGGCATGACTGATTAAATCATTAGCCTTTCGTGATTAGATCATTCTCTAGCCCCTTGCCCTTTTCCAGAGACTGGCAGGTGGAGCTGAAAGTACCAAGCTTCTAATTGAGGTTTGATCTTTTAGCTGAGCAGCCCCCAACCTGAATCCATCAGGGGCCAGCCAAAAGTTGTCTCATTATGACAAATGACACTCTTATTATAACTCAGGAAATTCCAAGGGCTTTAGGAGCTCTGTGCCAGAAACTGGGGATAAAGATCAAATATATTTTTATGTTACAACACCAAGAGAGCAAAGATGTTCAATGAATTCTAAGCCCAATAAAGATTAAAACAAAACAACAGCAACCACAACCAGGCACATTATAGTCAAATTACTAAAAACTAGTGAAGAGAGAGTAAGATCTTAATAGCAAGTAGATGAAAAAGACACAATATAGAGAAACAAAGAAAAATTGCAGCAGATTCTTTTTTCAGAAACTATGTAAGAAAAGTACATTTTCTGTGATTCCATTTATATAAAAATACTAGGAAATACAAACTAACGTGGAATTGCAGAAGAAGCTGTAGTTGCCTAGAGGTGGGAGTTTATGGTGGGGAACAAAAGGGAAATATTGCAAAAGGACACAGGGAAACATTTAGGGATATGTTCCTGATCTTGAATGTGGTGATAATTCAGTGGGTGTATTCCTATGTTAAAACTTATAAAATTGCATTTAAGAGTGTACGGCTTATTATATTACACTTATTTCTAAATAAAGCTGTTAAGATTTTTTTTAAAGTATGCCAATTATTTTTCTGACCCACACAACACAATGTAAAATATATAGTTCCTATATTTTGTAGCTAAGTAAAGAAATAAAGCAGTGTTTAAAAGGCTTGCCCAAGAGCAGTTAACAAAAAACCTGCATGTATCTAAATTCAATGGCTATTTATTCCCATTGTTTTTTGCTGTTATACAGACAAGATTAGCAAATTCTAAACTTTCTTTTCGACTATAGGAAATGGAAATTATATATATGATGTACTATCATATGAAACATACTCATTGAAAAATATAAGATTCCCTTAATGGCAGAGATCACATGTCATTTCTAAACCTTTAATGCTATTTAATTTTACTTAAAAATAAAATAAATGGATACACTAAATTAATAAAAATAAGTAAAAATAATTTACTGTATTTCTGAAGACAAGAAAATGTTTTTCTGAGGATAGAAAAGGGAGGAGGTAGCCTATGCACAAGAGAAGGGAATGGGAAGAAAACATTCTATTTGTAAATAATTGAGACAATCATCATCTCAGTTTCTGAGTTGTTACCTCCTAACTTGTCTTCCGTTTCTACTCATGCCTCCTGAATCTATTCTCCAGAGAGAAGCCAGAGTGATTTTTTAAAAGCACAACCAGATAATAGCACTTAATTGTTGAAAAGTCCCCCAATATCATTTCATTATGCTTATAATAAAATAAAAAGTCTTACCCTAGTTAAAATCCACATGAGAACTGACTTCTGCTTTCCACTCATCTCATGTTTCTCTTCCCCTTACTTGCCTCCTTTCTGTCTTTTTCTTCTTGTTCTGCCTTGGACTTGCACAAACTGTTCTCTTTAGCCAAGATTCCTCTTCCCCAGTCTTCACATGGTTGCCTGTTTGATGAAATTAAAGTCTCCACTTAAGTAACTTTTAGTGACCATCAAATTGCATTCATCCAGTAAGCAGGCAGTCACTCTCTATCACATCACTTTACTTCAACAGTTCTCCATTGGGGGCAGTGTGGTCTCCTACAGGTTATTTGGAAATGCTTAGAAAATTGTTGAGTGAGTGGCGACTCCACTGTTATTTAATGGTAGATGCCACAGGTGCTCTAAACATCCTACAATGTGCAGAACCACACCCACACAAAGAATTATATGGTCCAAAACAGCAGCAGTGCCAAATTTTAAAAACTTGCTCTACTTTACTTCCCTGCCAAACATGTATAATTATCTGATATTCTAATATGTTTACTTTTTTACTTTGTTTTCTGTACCAATGATAACAGGGACCTTGGATGACTTGTTCACCCTTATATTCTCAGCTTTTAAAGTAATGACTGTAGAGAATGTTTTGTCATCCATGCCAACCACATCTTCCATTATTATGGAAGATGTGGTTATATATATAACATATATAATGTTATATATAAAAACATTATATATAACTTGAGTATTTCTGCAACTGACCTCCATCATTAGCTGAAGGCATGCTTTTCCAAGAGTCTGATTTGAGAATCAAGGACAAGGGATTCAACTTCTTGTAAGTTTTCAAAGAAAAAATGGTGTAAATGCCAGAAATTTTTAGGGTAGGTGGATCTCCAACTATGTGTTATGAGTAAAATTACTTTCATAGCTTATAAAATAAATCTACTTTCTTAACTGTGGCAGGGTCCATGACTTGTGTTGAAATGTGCAAACTTATCGCATCTCTGATTTTCTCTCTGTCATGCTATAAATAACTTGACAACTTTATCTAACCTGACTTGCTTCCACCTGTTATATTTGAAAGGATATTGCAGTGCTGGCTGATGTTTTCTCTGGAGAAATGAACATTGGCCTCATTTTTCCAAGTAAAGGTAATAGTTTTTAACTGTTGATTTTCTGTAGTTAAAGAATCTACAGGAACCAAGGAATGTAAATAATGGTGCTTACATTTTGATAAAATATGATGAAACTTGAGATCTGGAAGTCATCAAAACATCTATTCAGTAACCCTCATTAAAAACCGGATTTTGCTTTATTTTGCCCAATATCTGCTTCTATCCCTGTGAGTTCCTTAGGTCTGACAAATTTATCAAAGAAAAAAATCATGCCCATTGAAATGAGTCCAAGTAATTTGCTTAGGCTTACAGAATGGTGGAACTAGGACTTGTCTTTAGGCCTTAAGGGAAAACAGTACCAACAGGTTTATATGTCTTACTTCTCAGTTTAAGCATATTCATTTCAAGGAAGAGTTTCTAGGGAAAAAATGCCTTCAACTAAAAGAATAATTAATAATGAGAGGAATTTTAGACACAGAAAAACCCTCAGTGGATGTATTTGATAGCTGACAAAGCTTTTGATGCCCATCACCCATGCATATGTATGGCTCATTGGTACACTGCTAACTTAACTATATAGATACAGGCACTTATGGCTTCAGAAGAGTTTCTTTTTGCTTTTTTTGCATAAGGTGGCATTGATAGAGTCAATCGATTTGTTTCATTCTTGTTGAACCAGTGAATTCCTATCAGCAAGCAATATATTCCTCTATATACTGTCACAATTGTACAATGGAAAGTGTAGATAATGCTTACTTTATTTGCTTAAAAAAACATTTAATTGCTATTGGCTATCTATCATCTCTGTATTCATCTTTCATCAACATAGTTGTCATTTCCTTCGTCTTATACTTGTTTGGTAGAATCTAGTAGTCTAACAGAAAATAAGATTGTATTCCATTTATATTCTCTATCACCACTACCTTTTCAGCCAGTGTTTCTTTTACACAATGAGTGGGCATTATATGAGATACATCCATCATATTGAGTACATGCCATCTTATAGTGTTGGGACATAATATTTTGTAAAACTACAAATTTTTGAATCTTAAATACTCTGTTTCTGCTTATCTCACATGGGCCTTTACATTTAAAAAGTAGTGGAATCTGTCTAGTCTGTCCAAAAACATTTCAAAGATCTGGAAACTCAGTGACCATAAAAGGTCTCTATCACTGCCAGTGTGACATCACCAGAAGATAATTACAAGAATTGCTTTGCATCCATTCTTAGCCATCAATTCTAGATCCACCAAGAATAGGGCATGATATATGGGGGAGCGGCAAGAAGCAGATGCAGTAATGACTACATTCTGGACAGACCAAGCAATTAATTTTTTTTGTATATTTTTTCCTTGCTTATTTGTTCTATTTTTCTTTCATTTAGTTATCTTTTATTCTTTCATGTGACAGATGAAATGAACATTTATTATGTATGAATAAAACAGAACGTTTTTACTTCTCTGTTATCAGCTGAAGCAAGTGTAGAGAGTTAAGAACAGACATTTTTATTAAGCCTCATATATCATACTGTCGGTTCAAATTCGAGAAGGGCCAACCGAAATGATCCTTTCACAGAAACCAAAGGCTTAATGTGTTAGGGACAAAAACACAATGTGCTTTAGAACTCTTTCCCCAGAGAGTGACACAATTTTATTCCTTAACACTCTTCCACAACACCTTATAACTCAAACTCTTAGCTTATCCATTTCCTCAGTTTCAAATTTGAAGAAAATAGTACTTTTTTGCTCACAACAAAAAATCTTGTGGATATTCTGTTTCTTTAGACTTGGCTGAAGTTTTGTAAAAGGGATCAAGGGATTGGTACAAATAGGCACTCTTAAGCATACAGAAAGGATAACTAGTTTGCTGAAAAGAGAACGAAGTATAAGAATATGGAGGAAGGGATATATAAGAGAAGCATGAAATGGTATTACTGATTTGATTTACTTTTTACATGTTGTAAATTTTTTCTACAGAAAAACTGAATGTGTTTTTTAAAATGGCAGGCTTTTGTATATATCCTGTGATACTTTCAGTGCTATTTAAGGATAAATAATAAAAATAAATTTTTAAACTTTGTAAAACAAAATAAAATAAAAAGTCAACTGATGTTAAAAACATGAAATTAATAAAATAAGGCAATATGTCTTACTTCAAGCACTTTAAATATAAATAATTCTGTTAGGCCATTCTTGCATTGCTATAAAATAATACCTGAGACTAGGACATTTATAAAGAAAAGAGGTTTAATTGGCTCACAGTTCTCTAGGCTTTACAGGAAGCATGGTGCTGGCATCTGCTCAGCTTCTGGTGAAGGCTCAAGGAGCTTTCAATCATGGCAGAAGGCAAAGTGGGAATAGGCACATCAGAGTTGAAAGCAGGAGCAAGCAAGAGTGGTGGGTGCAGGGAGAGGTGCCACACATTTTTAAATGAGCAGATCTCAGGAGAACTCATTATAATGAAGACACCACCCACTCATAAGAGATCTTCCCCATGATGCAGATACTTCCTACTAGGTCCCACCTCCAGCATTGAGGATTCTAATTCAACATGAGATTTGGGCAGGGACGAATACCCAAACTATATCAGGAATACATCCTAAAAGCCATGATTCGCCTTTACTTTTTCATACGACATCTGTATAGATTTGGTAGGTCTACCAAAAAAAAGTACCACAGATGGGATGGCTTCAACAACAGCAATGTATTTTCTC
>PVKV010025753.1:0-29137 GCA_004027835.1 Alouatta palliata | reverse complement strand
ATGTTCCCCTCCATGTGTCCATGTGTTCTCATTGTTCAACACCCACCTATGAGTGAGAACATGCGGTGTTTCATTTTCTGTTCTTGTGTCAGTTTGCTGAGAATGATGGTTTCCAGATTCATCCATGTCCCTACAAAGGACACAAACTCATTGTTTTTTATGGCTGCATAGTATTCCATGGTGTATATGTGCCACATTTTCTTTATCCAGTCTATCTTCAATGGGCATTTGGGTTGGTTCCAAGTCTTTGCTATTGTAAACAGTGCCGCAATGAACATTTGTGTGCATGTGTCTCTATAACAGAATGATTTATAATCCTTTGGATATATACCCAGCAATGGGATTGCTGGGTCAAATGGAATTTTTATAGACGTTGAGAAAGCTTGAATCCAGAACAACCTGAAATGGACTCTGCTGTTATGACTGATAATTAAAATATATATGGAGCAGGAAAAGGCTTATTTGGACAAACATTAAAAATGTGAAAATGTAAAGGCCACCATTGCCCACTTTATTATTCACCAACAGGTATTTGAGGAAAATGCTAAAATCTATTATGTTTTATTGAATCAGTCATGTCAACAATGAACTTCATTCCATCTCATGGACTCAACCATTGTCAGTTTTGTGAATTTTTGACTGAAATGAAAACTGATTATCTTGACTCACCCTATTACACATTTCAATAGCTTAACAGTGGTCAAGTTTTATTGTGATATTTTCGGCTCAGAGTTGATGTAGAAACTTTTCTGGAAGAAAAGAAATGCCCTCAACCACTATTATCAGAAAATAAATAGCATTAAATTAGTTTTTGCTGCAGATTTGATGTTTTATAATGAGTTCAACATGAAACTGCAGGGTCAAACAGTATTCAAATGTGAAACGTACACTGTAGTAAACTTATTTCAACAACTTAAACACTGCTTGAGTCACAAGCAATGTCAGGCTATTTTATGCACATGTTCTCTCAACAGTTAAAACAAGAAGCCAGATCCTGATTCCCACCCAGTTTTGCACCAGATAGATTTTCCAAACTCAAACTAGTGCAAAGTAAATTTCATATTTCAAAATTCATTTTAATTATGCTATTGAGGAGCTTCTGCCTAATTTTCAATTGGAAGTGTTAATCTGCAATATAATAATTGCTTAAAGGCAACCATCAAGAGCAAGGATCTCATGGAATTTTATAAAATTATATTTACTTAAAATAATTTGCTTGTTGGCCGGGCACGGTGGCTCACGCCTGTAATCCCAGCACTTTGGGAGACCGAGGCGGGTGGATCACGAGGTCAAGAGATCGAGACCATCCTGGTCAACACGGTGAAACCCCGTCTCTACTAAAAATACAAAAATTAGCTGGGCATGGTGGCACGTGCCTGTAGTCCCAGCTACTCGGGAGGCTGAGGCAGGAGAATTGCTTGAACCCAGGAGGCAGAGGTTGCGGTGAGCTGAGATTGCGCCATTGCACTCCAGCCTGGGTAACAAGAGCGAAACTCCGTCTCAAAAAATAAAATAAAATAAATAATAATAATAATTTGCTTGTTGATTGATAATATTTGGCAGGATCTATGTGAGAAAGTATTTTCAAAGAGGACATACATAAAATATCATTACAGATTACCATGAACAGGTGAACATATCCAGTTGTTTTTGATGAGATGGAGTCACTGATTCTAAATTAGGTGTTATATTCCTTTCCAAAATTCCATTACTCATAAGTAGACCTGTACTACAAAAAAATACAGGTCTACTATTATTATGTTTTTAATTTCATCAATAAAAGTTTGTGAAGAATGGTTTTCTCTCTAGCATCTCTAGCAATGTAAGTATCTGTATAATAGCCTCAATTTCATCTCTTGGCTTGCAAAGCCAAAAACATTTACTGTCGTCTTTTACAGAGCAAATTTGTGGAACTCTGTCCTCAAGGAAGTTTCAAAAGCAATATCTCAACAGGTGGAAAATTTTACGTAGATTTTTGTATCTAAAGAGTATACAGTTATCAAAAATATGTAATCAAAATGAAAATTTACACTGATTTACTGACTTAATTTTTCTACTTCTGAAGTGAGGACTCATTTTCTACATTCTTTTTTGCTTCAAACTTTGTTAATAAAGGACAACATAAAAGAATTAAACCCAGATCGTAGCACTGCACAATGTTATTCTGACTTCAATTGAAAGAACTTACAGTATGTAGAAATGATTTCTAGTTGCTCTCCTCTAATTTTTTCTAACTAGAATGCAAATTTCAGAAGAGTGGAGATCTTACCTCTCTTGTTCAACTCTGTATTCCCAGAACCCAGAACCATCTCTGAGTAGCCCTGAAACACAAATTTGTTGAATAAATGAACAAAGAAAAGAATGAGGTTATTTAAAATGTTTCTTACTAGAAAATATGCATACCACTATATTATGAAAACACTCCCTACCTTTACAACTCATGTTTTTCCATGTGTTAACTTTGGCGTTCAGAGTGACAAATCATTTGTTTTGCATTTGTGTTGCATTTTGGGTCTGGTTGGTTAAACACATGTAAATAAACATTTTCAATAAATTCTCAATATGTTATCCATAATGACTACTTTCCTCCCTTATTATGATATTCTTCTTCCTCTGGTTTTTTTTTTTGTTTGTTTGTTTTTGTTTTTTCTTCCTCCTGCTCATTTCTTCCTCCTGCTCTTCCCTTTGGGTTAATATTGAATTTACCCTCTCTGAGTTAAAACAGTATAAGCTAATGCCCAATGAATGAGATGGACCAATTATGACAAAAATCTATCCTAAACAGTGGTAGTTAAATGTGTTGTTGATAGGGAATTAGAAGGACTAAGGTTTGAAAGGAAAGTAATACGTAATGCTGAAAAATAATCCCTTCCTTGAAGTTATAAGAAGATAGCATGTGTTAGCAGAAGAGTAGTGATCTGAATGGAGATAAAAATGGGGAAAAAACATTTATAATTGTTCATCCCTTATCTAGCACTGTCTATAGGACAGTGAGCTAAGAATATCCTAGTCCCTAAAGGAGTATTTTCTACTGTGGAAGAGAAGGAACTTGATAGCAACATATATTTTTGGTTTGCTCAACTCATACTCTCAATCAATATTTTGTGATTTTTTTTTTGTTTTGGGGAAGGCACCTTGGTACTAAGAAGAGGAGTCACCAAAGAGAGGCTTGAGTCTTATTAAAAAATGATGAAGCTTCATTTTACAATTATAGTTGGTGTTTTTACCTGTCTCATTATGAGTGACTTCTCTGAGACTGAATTAATAAAAGTGTTTTAACCTATGGAGTCAAGGCACACCCTGGCATTAGAAAACCACAGCTAGAAAATGCCATTCTTGGAACACATTACTAATCTCCTTCTATGAGATGTTTTCTCCTTTAGAAAATCAACAAAATGGCACCATATAACAATACTGGAAAGGGTTACAATAAATGCACCTCTTCTTCCCCTGGGGAAGATACTACTTTTACTGTCTCCGAGTAAGTTGAATAAGTTGACTCTTAATATGTTTTATTGTGCTATCAATGATAATTCCTGGATACCAATGTTATCATGATTACTTATATGTCAGTAATGAAACATATGGTAATGAATGAGATGTCTTTGTATTGAGAAGTGTAAGAACTGTATGAATCAAGTAACTTTCATGGACAAATCATTTAAAACACACTTCTATTATCTGTTTCGCACCTAAATACAAACTCAAAAGAAAGCTTATTCAGACAAAATACAATAACAGCTACAGTGTAAGAGATTTCATATTTTCTATTCAAAGTAGTATGTATTTGTTATTCCATTATATTTCAAACACACCACATCAAGAGAGGCAATTTCTCTTTCTTGATGTGGTGAATAATGCTTTATGGCAGATTCAGAGTATATATTAGAATATGCATAAAACAATAGATCATGCAAACTGCTGCTTCTATATTCAGACTCCACAGTTAAAGACATTTGCCTATTAAATTAAGTACATCCCTCTTCCCCAGGTGTCCACAGAAAGGAAATTTTATTTTAAACATGATTGTATTTAAATTAATATCTAATGATAGGATTTATGCTAAATATTTATTTGAGTACTTGTTTAAATCTTTCTCTGAGATACATTTAAGAACAGAAAGAATAACATCAAATACCTAGCATTCTTTAGTTTTTATTATTTAAGAAAGCTCTACCTGTCTTTTTCACTTCAGATTTTTATGTTTTTATCTATTTAGGTTGGCAGTTGGCATATCAGATGAATTTCTTCCATATTTTTCTTGAAACAAAGCAAAATCAAATTTGATTCTAGCTGTACTTCCACTTAAATATCACTTCAATAGATTCTCATTTATTTTTGGAATTATTTCATTGCTTAGCTGAACTTGGTAGTCTTTTGAAGTAAAGAGATCCTGCCAATCTCAGTAGATAGTTGATCTTTATATTATGTCTCAATCCTTTTATAAGCCTTCCTCAATAATGTTCCCTATATATGCTAGTCTTATTTGAAAGGAGAGAAATTGTGGGTTGAAGTGCCCGAGTAATCTATTTTTCCAATCGCATCTTAAATTTCCACTCCTCTTCTCCAAAAATGCTTCCAATATGAGTTCCGAATCCTAGCCTTTCTGCTTTGACAATAGCTTTCCTTATCTACAGTTGTACTGAAGTCCATTTTCTCTTTGCCCCCACTGCAGAATTCCTTTAAGTATATATTTGCCTTGTCTTTTTTAAGCACTGTTACAAGGTAACATATAATTCAGTGTTCAGACTTCTGACATTAACAATAATTCATAGCATAGTAGAGGAATTAAATGTAAAATTCAAGGTCCCTGAGTGGCAAGGAAAATAGTAGCTATCAACTAACTGCTTGACTTTGAATAGAAATATACAGAGCTGTTCCTGAGTTTCTGATTCAGAAACTGTTAATAGCTGACTTGAAAGACCTCATATTTTTTGTTTGTTTGCAACGTAAATGGTTATCTATTGAAATCTCAATGTCCTTTAATAATATAGGGTAAACATGAGCAGATCTCCTCAATAAAAACAAAGCAGTAAATATTTTAGCTTTGTGATTCATATGATCTCTGCTGTACCTACTCAACTATGCCATTACAAACATGAAAGCAGCCATAGAGAATATTGACAGGAATTGGTATGGATGTGTTTTAATAAAACTTTATTTATAAAAGCACATGTCAGACTAAATTTGTCTCACTGGCTATAGTTTGCCAACCTTGAGATGGAGTTTTTAATGGAGAAATTATTGTCCAGAGACACACTAGACCTCTCCCTCTCAAGGCCGAGGCTAATTTTTCATTAAGCTAACCTGCACAGCCCCTTCCATGGCCAAGACGTGTGTGTGTGTGTGTGTGTGTGTGTGTGTGTGTGTTTGTGTGCCTGTCTGGGTGCATGGATGTATGTGTGCATACACAAATATATGTACTTATATAAGTGTGTATATACACACATACATCCATATATATACATAGAGAGAGATAAATAAGTGCACTGATTAAAACTGCTGTCTCTTTCAACTATGAATTGACTTTACCTACCTCATCTTTTTTGGTGATGTTTTAATGGTCATAGACATTTTTTTTTTTTTAGTTCAAAGGAAAATTAGTGTAAGAAACATTTATTTTGGATTTGTACTTACATTTATCTCAGTTACTCTTCTGTGTGAGTCTGGGTAAAATCAAAAGACAAAATCCATGCTGCGGTTAAAGGTGGAAGTTTAATATGAAGCATATTTAATCTAAAAGGAAAAAGAAAATACAAAAATGTTAGCAGTAATTCAATAGCGTTATCGGACTGAGGGAGATTACCCAAGAGAGGACAAAGCTGGACTGGAATTCCCCTCTTCAAGTTGCCTGGAGACTTTTCTGGAGAAAGTATGGTTGCAGCTCACTGGGTGGTGGAGACTTTCTGTGGGTTGCTAATGCCAGTGCGGATTCAAAATCACCAGGCGGTAGCAGGCAATCCTTCAGAGTACAAGCACTTGGCACCTTTCATGCTGCTTTGTCACTTCATTCATATGTACTAAATTAGTTTAATCAACTAAAATAATCACGTAGTCAACTTTGTGAAGACAGAGTTGTTCCCTGATCCTTTCCTATTTTCTCCAGCACTTTGCAAAGATCACGACGTGCGTACAGGAGTCAGACATGTTTTAGAAGCTTAGCACATGTGGTGTTCTTATTGGGAGGGCTATGGAATATTAGTCACCAGACCCTAGAATGCAGGAGAAGTTATGTTACATCACAGAATACTATGTAGACATAAAAAAAAAGAAGAGGATTACGTCCTTTGCAGGAACGTGGATGGAGCTGGAGGCCGTTATCCTTAGCAAACTAAAGCAGGAACAGAAAACCAAATACCACATATAAGTGGAAGGTAAATGATGAGAACACATAGACACATGGCAGGGAACAAGAAACACTGTGATCTACTTGAGGGTGGAGAGTGGGAGGAGGGAGAAGATCAGGAAAAATAACTACTAGGTACGGGGCTTAGTACCTGGGTGATGAAATAATCTGTACAACAAACACCCATGAACAAGTATACCTATGTAAGAAAATTACACATGTACCCCTGAAATTAAAAGTTGAAAAAAAAGACAAAAGCAGAGCAGCTGAAATCAAGAAACAAAACTCCTTTCTGTTTGCACTGTCTCACTCATACCTGCTACTTTAAAAAGCTTAACATGGTGCCAGCTGGCAGAAACCATATTTAAAGGGCCCAGATTCATTTTCACAGAACAGGAAATGAAGAATTATTTTGGAGCTGAGAGGCAATAAAGTAACAAATGGCATCCTCTTGTGTGTGTTAAATTATTGTTTGACATTCTGACTGAGAATGGCCTTCAGGTGTACCCCAATCCCCACTTGCCTACCTACTTTGTGTCATGTTATGAAAGTGCTTAGCCAGAGGAAGCAGTGTGATTTCTATATGTCCTATGCTACCTGCTACCCAAAATATGTGGATGGCGGAGGGAAAATATGACTGTGGCCCTAAAGACCTAGAGACTAGTCAAATTCCTTTTTCTATTTATTAGTTTTATTAACTTATAATTTTATAATTAACTTCTGCTAATGTACCTTTTTTGAGGGAAGGGAATTACAAATTCTGAAAAGAATTCCTCTGCTGGCTACACCTGGAAAGGAAAGGATGATTAAGATGTCACGTTGTCAATTATGAAATAGGCTTAAAAATTTTTCAGAATTTTCCAATACATCTTTAAAAAATATATCTTTAAAAAATAATAAGTGATATTTTATTCTAAAAAAGTTAAACAAATGCCCACAGTATTTATGTTTGAATTCTTTTGCTTAAAGTGAACTTCAAAAATTATAAAATGTTATTCATTATGTCTGGAGAATTATCTTCCTTATAAACATGGTAATGGAAATTTTTTCAACAATTTATAAAAATTATAAAATTGTCTGGCCTCCAAAATTTTAGATCCATACCCACAGAAAATATAACAATAAAATAATGAAGCTAGGTATTTTGACAAAAACAAGGCATTAAACTCTTGCAGAGAGAATTTTTAAAAGATATTTTTCACAAATTTTGAACAATGAAATGTAGGATTACATATATAAATCCCAAGATTATTGCTAGCAAAACCAAAAGGACTCATTTCCATAAATGAGAATGATGACAATGCACATGTATTGTATGAATTTGTTCTCTATCAGTTTTTTGGACTTTTTTGCGTCATTTTGTCATTTCACTCACATGTATTAAATTAGTTTAATCAACTAAAATAATCATGTAGTAAAGTTTGTGAAGACAGATTTTTTTCCCCTCATCCTTTCCTATTTTCCCCAGCACTTTGCAAAGATCATGATAATAAATAATTGCTTAATTAATGGGTGAATTATAGCACCATCTATGTGTCCTTACTAGTGAGTTAAACGTACAATTTCTAGTTTCCAGTCTTTCTAGGTTCTAGTCTTTCACTTAAACAAAGGTATGTGATTATATATCCCTTGAGATCCTATTCAATTCAAACTGAGACCATTACTTCCTTTTATGATTCAGAATGGGGCTACAGATCGGAATATTAAATTATTTTTTATATTTATTCCATTGTTTCCAAAGCTCTTCTTTAAAATTATATTGCCACAAGTTAGTTTCTTCTTTACATTTTTTATAAGATAAAATAATGAGCTGAGAGAAAACACATAATAGATTCAAAATCTTATCATTGATTATAAACATAGGTATTTGAAATGTAACCTTAATACTGGAGATTTAAATATACACTTAATAAACTGAATTATACAGAGGCCCTGCATTCTGTTATGTTTATTCATGTATATTCTGTTAAAGAATTACTATATTCTTGAGATTGGTATCTGAGGGAATCTTTCAAAATCCTTTTCATAATGGACTGTCCTTTCTCTCTCCCTCCAACCTTGTAACATTTCTACATAGGAATAATTTCAGACTACTGCATTCCCAGGATTGCAAACAGAAATGTTATTCATTGTATCTAGAGAAATTATCTTCCTTATAAACATGGTAATGGAAATTTTTTCAACAATCTCTCCAAAGCATTTCAGATTCTCTGCTCCACAGTTTATCTTGCTTTTAGTTTTTTAGAGACAAGTGGCAGATATAGCTTAATCTGCTTAAAACACGAGTCACTATTGTGCTTTGGTGAAATGTCTGAACTCTCTCTTTGCATTTTTTGTCTTACATGATGCAAACCAAGTATATAAAAGCGAATAGCACAATTCCATTGACATTCATGGGTGGTGATTATTTTAGATGATTTTATGTGCCAAACACAAAGCAGAACATGAAGCAGAACCAGACGACTTAAAGATCATTGCCTTCTCAGAGGTCATCAAGCAGGAGCGCTAGAGAGACTGAAAGCTGCCAATTTAAGCAGGTCTACTTTGATACTTGTGTGCTATGGAATTTAATGTTTGCATAATTCAGTGGTGCTTTTCTACTTGCTTGTATTAAATCACCTAGTGCCTGAAATTTAAGTAGTTCAGGGTTGAACGGCTTTAAGGAAAATTAAAACTTGCTTGCTGAGTTATTTTTGTTAAAGATCAGAGAGGGCAACGACATCATATTCATAGTAACAATAATAACAACAATAATGGCTAATAACTCCTGACACTGCTCTAAATGTTAACACATTCAATTAACTATACATTCTCTACTAAACAGTGAGAGGAGAGTATTCATCTAGAAATAGATCCATAACTTGCTCACTATCACCCATATCACAAATATAATCTTGAGGTGTTTAGCGTTGGAGATGAACTAAACCGAAAGTCCAAATGTACTCTCTCATTAAAAATTAATGGCCTGATTGAAATACCTTTATTATACATTGTTACATAAAAGAGACAATAAAATGTATTGGGCTCTATGTAATATTTCTGACTTTTACATGAATGATCTGACCTTCTCTTCCATAATTGTTTGAGATTCTGCTAAGCTTGTATGGTGGCAAGTAAATAGAACTAAAAGATATATATTACATTTTGGCTATCCCATTAACATCTTTTATTTTATTTCTAAGTAGAAATAGTCATTTAATTAATAAGTACACATATTTTTCAGGTTCAGTTTTTTTATATGGAGGGAATATCTTCTATTACTATTATAACCTTTTTCTTAAAATAACTTCAGACATGGAAAAATGTTTCCCAAATGCTGCAAATAGTTCTTACATACCCTTTGCCAGGATTTTCTGGATATTAACATTTGTCATTTTAAAGTACTGGAAACAACTAAAGTATTCATATATAAATCAGAATTTGAATGATAGATCTACCCAGAAGAGAACTTTGCAGCTCCAAATAATAAGAGGAAACATATCCATAAAGATACGAAGTCAATCTGCAATATATTTTAAGTGAGAAAAGTACAGAAGAATAGCTAGCTACACTGTATGCAATTCTTGTAATAAGAACATATAATAAAATATATATGTGTGTGGTAAGTTAGCTGAACATAAACACAGGAATGATAAAAGAGACTACATAGTTTGGTTATCTGTTGTGGCAGATGTAAGCTGGATAAAAAGAACTGGGAAATTAGAGTAGGTAGACAGGATGAGGGAGAGTAAGACTTCCACTGGTTCAAGTCTACTTCATTGTCTTTCAAGTGTATTATATAGTTTTCATCACAGAGCTTTTGTGCCTCTGTTCTTAATTTTATTTCTCAGTGCTTAATCTTCTTGTTTGCTGTTGTGTACAGAAATGTTTCTACCATTATTTCTCATACATATGAGGGGGTTTTATTTGTGTAAGTGAATTTTATAGCAGGCTATCTTATTGAATTGTTTTTTGAGTATATTATCATATCATATTATTCAAAACAATATTTTTAATTCTATTTATTTTTGTTTTTGACAATTCTTATGCTTCTATTTGAGTTCTTTTGTTCAATTGTATGGGCAGTTGCTACTAGTACAATATTGAATCTTAATGAGGTCAGTGAACATCTTTGCCTAATTCTAAATTTTCATCAAAAGAACTCTAGTGTTTCTGATTAAGCATAGCACTGGCTTTTCAAATAAACATTGTGTATGTGTCTATACATATACATATATAATTATTCATCATGTTAATTATCTATCAATTCTCATATTCCTGAGAGTTTTAAACCAGGATTGCATTTGACATTTTGGCAAAGACTGTTTCCACATTGAGAAAGATAATTATATGGTTTTTAAATTAGATTTATTAATATGGTATATGATATTAAAGGATTTCCTAATATTGAATCAACCTAGTATTCCTGGAGTAAGTTTCATTATGTCATGGTTTATCATTTTATTAAGGTAGAGTTGGATTCTGCTTTCAAATATTTTATTCATTATCTTTGAATTTATTTCCGCAAATGAAATTTCAGGTTTTGCTCAAGATGGAGTCATAAAGACTGATTTTAACTTTTCTCTTGAGAAAAAAACAAACAAAAAATTTCCCAAAATATATAAAACAATGGTTTTTAAGACATCAGACATCAGCTGATAAAAAATATTGGTTCTTGAGAGACACAGAACAAATGAAAGGAGCCCTATTTCTACCAAAATGCACAAATGTACTGCTGAGAGAATATCCCAAGGTCACAGGGGTCAAGGGCAAAGACAGATGAAATCTAACACTTGGGCTGTGGCTTCTGCCCTCTTCCCAGTCAGCTCCACTGGGGAAACTTCTCAAGTTTCTTCTCCCAGCCTCTCCGTGAGTGCTTAGTGGGGTTTCTGGAAGAAAAACCTGCAAGTGGTGAAAATTCCTGTATTTCTGTGACCTTCCAAATCTTCATAGTTTCACATTATCCCACAATTTGGCTTTAAAATTTGTGATAAATATTTAGTTCAATATTCTTACTGTTTTACATGGCTTCTGTCCCTGTTAAGCAAGTACTCAGGTTCTGTGTCTCTCTGATGGTGCCTGTAACTGTCCAGATTTTGGGTTACTTACTGGCCAAACAATCTCACTGCTCTGTTAGGCTGAAAATAAATTTTTAATGCACATAGTTCAACATTTATTCTTATAAGAGTGACAGTGACACTTTTTCCAGATCTCTGCATATCTAACATTTAACTTGAAGTCCAAAGCAAAACAAGTTTAACAGGAAATTTATACATATAACATTCAATAATTCTGGTGTCATAAACTGTAATAAATGCATTCAAGGTTTTGCTATGTGATCTAGTTATGCTGTGTTTGATCATATATAATGATGGTTTCATGGCAGTAATTCCCTGTCCCTTTCCCCATAAAGCTACCTTTTTTTTTTGTTTATGAATCATCTCCCTACCAATGTCATCATTTTTGTGAAAGAATACACTATTTATGGGAACACACATTGAGTGACCATTTCCACCAGCATTAGACTTCTCCTGGCTTGCCTCTGACATTTGCAATGCCTTTCTCTCCAATTAGCGCTAATCAGATCATTGGTATTCCCCATTCTAATAGTTTTCTTTCTCTCCATCTTGCCTTGAAACCATATAATCCCAGCACTTCCCAGATCTCACCTTTTCCAGAAGGTGATTATGCCTACTGAAGATAATCATTAACACTTTTAAATGACTTTTCACCAGCTGAGGCACATTTTTCAATTAATCTTCAGTTCATATTGAAATTCCGTTAATTAATGATTTTGTTATATTGAGCAACTCTCTACAACCCTTTCCACGTCTATAAACCTGATTCTTCCTCTAATTATCTCAAAATCATTGTTGCAGTTTTAAACTTCTACAATTCTTATTTGAAATCTAAAAATAGTAAAACCAAGTATATTATCTGTGAAAGTTTATTTCATACTGGAGAATTCAATGCTTGAACTGTTTTAGTAGATAATTATTGTAAAATGCCAGAAATGTTAAATACAAAGTTAGCTATCAAATGCCACCTAGACATAATCCTATGCAAATATACATTAACATCTCATTTCAGGTAAGTTTCTGATCCTCCTCAATGTGTTCAGATCTTTTGTTCCTGGAATAAGCTACCTGCAGTCTAAGACTCACAAAGCATAAACTATTAAAATAAGTGGAGCAGATGTAGAAACAGGGTCTCTATTATGAAAGGCAGTGGTACCATAGAGGAAACCTGGAACAGAAGAAAGGATGGAGAGAGGAGAATCCTAGCTGAGGAGAAAAGATGCTGAAAAGTTTGAAGATACACTAGGCTTTTTCATAAGGTTGGCTGAAATTAGTTCAGCTTCGTAGGCTGTGAAGTGGACATTTCTGTGATTTTTAAGTGTGACTCTAAACAACTTAAAGTGGGATGCATGATTTATTTGGTGCCTACATGCCTATTGAATTTTTTATTCACAAGTAGCTTTAGGTTTTGAGATACTTCTCTGGGCTCAGTTTTGACTAGTTCCCTCTGCTTTTACCCCTCATCATGGGTACACATGGATTCTGGGCCAGGACATGCTGCCCGCAGGGAGGCTGTGATCTCTTTCTCCTTGTCATAGTGAAATGTAATACATAAGGCAACCTGAGGCATATGCACATTTGGGGACTGTGAAGAGTTGGTTTACTCTATGTGGAAGTGGTGGTACATTTAATTTAGGCAAGATTCATATTTTTCTTCATTGCATATGTTGGCTCTGGCTTTCTTGAGGGATTCCTGAAAAAAACTCAGTTAAGATATCTTCACAAATGGTGGCAACAAATATTTTTAATTCTCTACTCCATTATTTTATTCTTTCATTATATGTGAAATACTGAAACATAAGTAATTAACAAAGCACGTAATATGTCATATTTGGACTTGAAATTAATTTGCAGATCTCTCTCTGATGATGAATTTAGAAAACCAACATCTTCAGTAGTGTTCATAATAGCATTATGTGCATAATATACTTTGTAATATTTCTTTTGGTGGTAGAACACATGTCTTATTTTGAAATATATGCAATGTGTTGGTTAACACTAGCAAAATATATGTAATTGCTGACATCATAGTGTGAAACTAAATCATTTTTACTTTAATTAGTTTTACCATCTAAAAATGATTCAGGAAAAGCAGCACAATGCTTAATTTTTCCATTGTGTTAATTCTCATATACATTTAGGTGCTATGTAACATGTAGATTATTGAAAACACAGCTAATTTGTTATTTTCCTAATATTTAATTGGTTACTTATAAAACAAAAATAAATTACTAAAATTATCTACATTCAATTTTTTTCTATCTAAATCATAGACTTGTGTCATTTTCTCAGCTATTTTTTCTCATAAAAATCAATCTATGCTTTTGCTGTTACAGAAAACAATGCTGTAATGCTAGGACACTGGAAACATTTACCTTATGTAAGAAAAAATATAAAAAATAATAAAGGTATAAAATGAATGAGAAACAGAGAATGTAGTAGTATATATGGATTGCTACTAAGTGAATACAAGCAAGGTGCTGAGGAAAAAAAATCTATCTAATTTTATATAATGTAACATAGACCTACGTGTTCAATTCATCTATTTTAATAAACAACAGTAACTTCAATTTAAGTCATCTCTTAGAACTATATGTTCTTAAATCAAGTGAAGTCAACAAAAATTTACTAAATGCCTGTTATGAGCAGATACTGTGAAAGTCCAGCAAGAGAGAAGGTGGAACATTTGTCCTTGGAGAGCTGATAATTTAATAGTGCTTCAAAGAACCAGTGACTGTATTAAAATAGAGGCATCGTAGTTGTACATGTTAGGTCCAGGCTGAGAATAAATGTAAAATAAAGTAAAGGATGCAAAATTAACAAGACTTATCACTTATTAGAAAATTATCTTTAATCCTAGCTCTTTGGGAGGCTGAGATGGGTAGATCACCTGAGGTCAGGAGTTTGAGACCAGCCTGGCCAACATGGTTTAACCCCGTCTCTACCAAAAATACAAAATTAGCGAAGTGTAGTGGCACAGGCCTGTTGTCCCGGCTGCTCAGGAGGTTGAGACAGGAGAATTGCTTGAACCAGGGAGGCGGAGTCTGTAGTGAGCCAGGATGGTGCTACTGCACCCCAACCTGGTCAAGACAGAGACAGCCTCTGCTTCAAAAACGAAAAAATAAAAAATAAAAGAAAAATTGTCCTAAAATGCAAATAAATGCTACAATGGAATTCCAACTATAGACTTAAATTATGTAAACTTTGCTTGGAGAGTTTCATAAGGAAATATCCACCCTTATTTTAAATAAGTTTGTGAGGCCTGAACAAGTTAAAAATGCCACAGTTTTAAGGCTCACTCACTGAGGTGATAGAGATGCCACTTTTGGAAATTACAGCTGGAAAATGAGAGAAGTCGTCTCACTTTTATATATTCCCAGTGAATCAGTGAATTCTGTAGTTTAGAGTCAAATTGTAAAGAAATGCTTTTGAGTAGGCAGAAGAAACTATAACTATTTCACTATAATAAAAAGAAAGCATGCAATTTAGAGATCATAAAGCTGAGCTGAAACCTCTAAGAACTAATTATATTCTAATGTTCTTACATTTATTTCATGTCTTGCCCATATTTACCACAAAGAAATAAAATAGGAGTCATGGAATTTCAAAAAGTTAACTTGTGCAGAAATGTCAGATTCAGGTATTACCAATATTAATAAAACGAAGAACAATGAGCCTAAAATTGACTCAGAACAGTTGCAAATATGGAGAACTGAAGAAAGATAGCATAGCCTGTTGGACTCAAGTATGTATATTTCCATTGCATTCCTTAATGATGTCCAGAAGATAAACATACCTGACATCCATCCATGTCTTCCTATTGCAATAGGTGTCTGACTACTATTTGCAGACATTTATGTGGGACATAAAGTACTGTAAGAGACAATGCCTTTCTCCAAAGTGTTTGTAGTTAAGTGCAGATTATCTTCCAGCAATTTTACTACTTTGTGATAAGTAGTGAATACGGTCAACAACAACAACACCAAGGAAGGGTAATGAAAGCACAAAAGGACCGCGGCCTAGTCTCTGACAGAGAGAAGGATCGTAAGATAAGTCTTGTCATAAGAAGCTATTTCAGTAATAATTCTTAAAATAATTATTCAGGAGAAGAAAAGTGTAGGTAAGATTAAAGAGATAAAAAGTCAACATGAGAGAAATGATTAAAGTCCCAGAAAACAGAAGAGTGGAAACAAAGACACAGGATGAATAATGTTTAACCCATTTAAGGAAAAACAACAACAAACCAAAAACTCAACTATATAGCAAAGAAATCTCAACCAATCTGGGTAGAAGGAATTAAATCTAAAGTGATGGTAAGTAAGTCCAAATATATCTATAATCACAAAAATGTGTTCAGGTAAATTTGGTCTATTGGAAAACATACTTTTAAGGTTCTCCAAAAGGCAGTTGAACAGTTATGGCTAAGAAGTGATTCAGCCCTGGTAGTAAAATAATTGGGCAGGCTAAACGTTAAGACCTCCTCTTGCAACCAAGCATTTGCTCTCTTTGTTTACTTATCTATTCCAATAATGCTTCCTCATCAGGGGGCCTTATTGGACAAGGTCTTAAAGCCCCAGTTGTAGGAAAGTCATTGAGTAAAGATGATGGGGTCTAGGTCAAATAATGATGCCTTTATACAATATGTGTCTAGTTACATAGCTGACTTTGCACCAACGTAACACAAGATTCTTTATATTGATGACAATTTTGTGAGAGATTTTTCTTTTTTGTTTTTTTACTTATCTGTTTTTAAAGGTGCATTCTAATTCTATGCATTTAAAAATATATTTAAATGAGAGGTAGAATTGGTAATATCTCCTTGCTTGAACTGTTTTTCTCTTCCATCAAGTAACTCGTTTATGTAAAATCTAGAAGGGGCTACATGAAAGGCAAATAATTCAAATTGTTCAACTGCTAATGATTCCCCTCAAACAGTGTTTATTTTTTCTCTCAAAGCAAACATTGGAAAATATTCAGCTGTAACCCTAGGAAATAGAGTACTCAATACATAGCACATATAAGCTTATGACTTCTTCCTGAACTTCTTCCAGCCCTTGGAAGCGTTATCTAAGCTGTGAAGTTGACTGTGTTGTCATACAGAAGTTATGTGTGATCTTTGTTATGCTTCCAGAGTCGGGGATCCAGTGACAGCTCATACTGCCCAGGAAGAAGCCTGGAAGTGGGAGTTTCAGTGTTGAAGGGATGCTTGGGGTTTTAGTTTATGGTTGATTTGTTGTTCAGTGTTGTAGTTTATACATCAATATATTTTATCATATTGCAGTATGTAGATTTATTTGCCAGTATCATAAAATGATGTACACCAGATGGTTATTTTTAATGTGAATGTAATTCTGTGATATGTGGATCATAAAAGAGATACTATCAAACCAGACTAATGAGATAACTTTGGTTAGGTAACCATATTCATAGCTAAGTACCTGTTCAATCAGTATATTGATGAAAGCTTGTTGAAAACTTTGTTTGCTTCTATTTTATTTTATTTTTTACTTAATTTTGAACATTTTTCACAAAAGACCATTTTTGATTTATTTGAATGGAACTCATAGTATGAGACAACATGGATCCGGTTTAAAACAAACAGGTTGTTCTGTCTTTGAACAATGGTGGCTCATGACCCTCACTAAGGAAAACGCAAGTAAACAAAGAATTACGTAGATCAGAATTATAGAGCCAGTGTACAAGTGTCATATCCTTTAAAGATTATGTTTTCCTTCTCTGGAATAAGGAAATCAAGGAAAAAGTGTTGTTTGCGTAAGATCCAAAAAACATAGGTAGCTACATAATTATTTGTCTTTACCATTATATTAAAGTATGCATGTCTAAGAGATTCTGAATATAAGTGCTCTCTTTTATTTTATTTTGCTATAAAATTGTTAATATTTTGTGACTTTCTTCTTACATACTTCAGTTATAATGTTTTAGTATTTGCTCTTTGATTAGTATAGAATAGAAATGACTTACTGAGATATATAGAAATTATAGGAAGAAT
Source organism: Alouatta palliata (assembly GCA_004027835.1). NCBI lineage: Eukaryota > Metazoa > Chordata > Mammalia > Primates > Atelidae > Alouatta > Alouatta palliata. The sequence goes on along the minus strand of PVKV010025753.1, from coordinate 11,724 downwards.
CTATATGGGGCTTTACATTTTAGATTGCCTTCTATTTCACAATGAGGGATAATCCAATTCATCAACAAATTTATTATTATTTATTTAATAGTTTCTGTAGCTTTATGGTAGGGATTCATTTAAAAAGAAGGCTATTAAGGCCAGGCGCGGTGGCTCACGCCTGTAATCCCAGCACTTTGGGAGGCTGAGGTGGGCCGATCACCTGAGGTTGGAGATTTGATACCAGCCTTACCAACATGGAGAAACCCCTTCTGTACTAAAAATACAAAATTGGTTGGGCATGGTGGCACATGCCTGTAATCCCAGCTACTCCAGAGGCCGAGGCAGGAGAATCACTTGAACCAGAGAGGCAGAGGTTGCAGTGAGCCAAGATCACATGATTGCACTCCAGCTTGGGCAACAAGAGCAAAACTCCATCTCAAAAAAAAAAAAAAAAGATAGCTATTAAATATATTAAATAAGGAATATTTATAAGTGCTATTTTATTCTCACAGCTTTGACACCATTTAAATATGGTACATTTCATTAAATATGCATACATATTAATATTAGAAACACACTTTCTGGCACTGTGTTAGTTTTATATTCTCTTTTTTGTGCATGACATCATTTGTCTATTTTTGGTATGATACGAATATGTAAGCTGCTTATCGATTTTGTGAACTGGATATATGTTTTTAAAAAATCTAAGATGACTGTTTTGCAACAATGACAAATATATCTTTTGACTTTGAGCGTCATTCATAGAAGCCATGAAATATTTCCCAAATACTGTATAAAATATAAATGTTTTCTATTTTTATGGTTAGAGGTATTGTACAGAGAATACTGATTTGGTGTGAAATTGAAACACACTTTACTAGTGAACCAAATAGCCACAGTCCTGATTTGTTAAAAATCTGTATATTAATAATAACAAAACTTATCACATTATTTTCTAATAATGCAAAGCATGGTGAATCTTTAGACTGGTTGCATGGGATTCGGTTGAAGTCTACATTGGTTAACTGTGACCATGCAAAGCCACTTTTTCTGATTTTGTCTGATACTCATTCTTCTCAACTTTCTAGTATTTTCTCACTTCATGGATTCTTGGGAACCATCTTTAGCAATCCTCTTCTTTACAACTGTAGCCTTGGTTTAGGCCACAAGGGTAACCACTTCACAGGAGTATCTGTATTATATGTAGCATAATTCATAGTTGAAGATATAATAATATATAAGATATAATAATATATAATAAGAAAGAAGAAAGGATAAAGCTTAAACAGGAAAATGACTGCAAGTATTATCATATATATAAATGAAACTGCATGTGATGACTAAGACAATGCTGTTAAAACCTTAGTCTAAGCTTATCACATTACTGAAATAATTTTTTCATATAAAAGTGAATCATATATAGCAGAACAGACACTACTTAAGTTAAAGTAAGATTTAGATCCATTTAAATAAATATTGAACTAAGGAATAAATATAGAAAATATATTTTTATTTAAAAAATATGTTGAAACATTTTAAAATGGATACGAAATATTCAATTTTTCTTTCTCAAAATCAAAAATCCATACAGAAAAAGCAGTAAAAAATATAATTTTAACTCCTTTAGTTGAAAGCGAGACAACTTCAATAGTGAATTCCAATGCCCATACTTTAAACCTGTACGAAAAAAAAAAAAGACTGCATTAAAATACTCAATTTTTTTAAGGCTTGTAAAACTGTTGGTGATTTATGAAATAAATACTCTATGAAGAAGAGTCTCTATGTTAATTTTTCATCAAGTTGCATTTGCAGATAATATATTTTTTAATAAAAGATTTCTCTAAGTAAATCCTATGCTGCTATGAAAAATACATATGACAGGAAAGCTGACCTTCATGCTTCAATGAAGAAAATTATTAAGGAAAATTGAGAGAAAAATACATGTGACAATATATAAAAATGAGCACAAAGATGAAAATATTCTAAGAAAATTGTGGACACGTTTATTAATAATAAATTAAAATAATTCTTCATTATCCTGTTACCAAATCCAAGGACACAAGATCAATTTTGGCTCATCAAAGAAAAAGATGAACATTTTTGTTTTGAAGCACAACTGGACAGTACATAATCTATAGGAAAAATGAAAAACATTGGCACAAAAAAAGAGAAATGTGAAATATATCATGCCAACAAACTCATTAACAGAGATAAAAAGGTGCTTTGCTCAGTATGTATGTTTATATTTTATGAATAATATTTGCAGAGTAATGGCATTTAATCACTAGAATGGACAACTGAGAAAAGCAAAAATATTGGTGCAATATTTTCTAACTTGAAGGCATTGGCATAAATATCCATTAAACAGCTCTTTTAAGGAAGCTATGTGAGGTAGTAGAAGAATGAAAGCAAAATGTTTCTTCTTCCTGAGGGTAATTTACATTGCTGTTTATGGAAGTCATTTATAAAGTTAGGGAAGACATCTGACTTTTCCAAATATTTATCTACAAATCATCTATCGCCTATCTGTCTATTCATCTCTGAATTTAAACTATATTTTATCTGAGATGGATATAGGAAATGCATAGGTCATATTCTTTTAATTTGTGTAGTAAGTCAGAGATGCAACAATTATTCTACTTTACTGAAAACAACAGAGTAACTGAAAAAAGAGTTCTATTCTTTGTAAAACAGCATAGTATAATGCAAAATATTGAAAAACGTGAGTACATTCTAGTTCTACCAGGTTGTCTGAATCTGGGGAAGTTCATTCACCTTTCTGAGTTTTGCTGAACCCAATTAGAAAAATGTCGTGTGAGTATCATCTCATTTTAAACCAGGATAAACCACATTGTCCAGTATAAAGTGCCATAAAAACATATTAAAAACTTAAAGACAGAAAGCTTGTACCTTTTTTTTTCCCTAAGAATCTAACAAAATTTCATCATCAAGACTAAGCAAATATTTTATCCATAATTACTTTCAAGCGGGGAGGTGCTACTTATAATTATTGGTGCTATTTAACTAAGCGAACTTGTACCAGGAAAAAAATTGACACAACTATGCCTCATTAGCAATATTCTCACAGGGTGAAAATGTCTTTTGGTAAATTCAGGACTCCAGAATTTTAAAATTAAGCTGATTCTGTCAGCTGAGTGGGCCCAGAAGCATTGACTTCTGGTAGCAACAGCATCTCTAGCAGGCAGATCTGTTTCTTATTCCATCGTTCAATCAAAGGAAACCAGAGTCCCTGGTAGCAATGGCTGATTCTAGAACTGGGCAAATAACACATAACACATACCTCGAACATCTGTAGTACCATAAAGCAAGAAAGTTCTGAAAAACCAAAAACCAAGAATGAAAGCCAGCAAAAAAACCCAGCTCCTAGATGTAGCATGTGAAAGGAACACAAAGAGCCCCCAACAGACACAGGTGGAATTTTTTTTATTTATTTGTTTTTGAGACAGTGTCTCACTCTGTCTCCGAGGCTGGAGTGCAGTGGCACAATCTTGGCTCAACGCAACCCCTGCCTCCCAGGTTCAAGTGATCCTCAGCCTCCCAAGTAGGTGGGATTACAGGCGCCCACCACCATGCCTGGCTAATTTTTGTGTTTTTAGTAGAGACGGGATTTCACCATGTTGGTTAGGCTGTTCTCGAACTCCTGACCTCAGGTGATCCACCCACGAAGGCCTCCCAAAGTGCTGGGGTTATAGGCATGAGCCACCGCACCAGGCCAAAGTTGGAATAATTTGAGAAGCAAAGTGAAGTAGTATTGGATTATAGCCAAGAAATAAATATAGATTCATACTAATGTAAATAAATGATTGAATAAATCAATAAATGGGAGACGTGAGTTCCATACAGGAGAGTTTTAAATAAGTTACTTAGGTACTCTTTCATTAAGGAGATGAAACATAACTCCCTCCTCAAGTGTGGGCTGCACCGAGTGAGTTCTTTCAAAGAGTACAGTGTGGAAAGGAGGAAAAAAGGAACAACTTCACAGTGAGAAAATCCAACAAACATTACTTCAGCCAGGTGACCAAAGTCAACGCAAATGTGATGTCATGCTGATGTTATGTACTGTTGATAGAATGTGATGAGATTCATACTTCACTTCTGTGGTCTCCTTCTCAAAATCTATCATCTCAGTCTAAATAGCTGAAAAAATATCAGAAAAATTTCAACTGGGGACATTTTACAAAATACCCGGCTGAAACTCCTTTCTTCAAACTCATCAAACACTGGAAATGTCTGAGAAACTATCATAATCAAGAGGAAACTAACTAATCCTATTGATTGAATGTTGTGCAATATCCTGGATCGGATCCTGACACCAAAAATTAGACAAAGTCTATGGAAACCTGAATAAAATGTGAACTTTAGTTAATACCAATGTTAAAAAAAAAAAAAGTGTCCTGGGATAAGCTTCTGCAGCTGAATTTTACTAAAGTATGATTCCAATAGAAATGGAAGTCACTAACTAACAGAAATTAAATCTGCTTTTAACAGCATGTGAACAAGATGGAAAAAACCAATGGAGGGTGAAAGGCAGAGGCTTAATAAAAGGACAGATTTAAAATTACTACTAAGAATATTCAGTAGGATTTTTTTTTTTGATTATTCAACAGTAAGGTATGTATTATAATAAAACTCCAAAAAAGAAACTGTATTAAGTGAGTATCAATGTGATTGAGAGTTTAAATTGTAGGAAACTTCTTTTCTTTCTTTCTTTCTTTCTTTCTTTCTTTCTTTCTTTCTTTCTTTCTTTCTTTCTTTCTTTCTTTCTTTCTTTCTTTTTCTTTTTTCTTTTCTTTTTTTTTTTAAAAGCTGACAGGTGTTTTTAAAGGATGAGATGTACTCAAGGGGCATATCTGGCAGGTCCCTAGTTAGAGAAAGCTTTCACTACCTTTAAATGCTTTCTTTCTTTCTTTCTTTCTTTTTTTTAATATATTTTTTATTGCATTTTAGGTTTGGGGGTACATGTGAAGAACATGCAAGATTGTTGCATAGGTACACACATGGCAGTGTGATTTGCTGCCTTCCTCCCCATCACCTATATCTGGCATTTCTTTCTATTTGGTCTTATTGGAAAGATTTGGAAGTGTGCCGCAGCACTCCAGCACTTTGCTGTTTTGTTAGTGTGTAAGCGAAAAGAAATCACATGGGGTGTTGTGGATAAAGAGAGTCTGCTCCTACGTAAAACACATGAACCTGAGAGTGGGGAACAACAGCAATTGTAGCTCGTGAGAAAGCAATGCCACGAAGATGCACTCCACACTCACAGGCACACACACGTTCTTGTTACATCAGTTCAGGAACCAATTCTGCACTTATAAATGTACAGAATATGGGCCGGGTGTAGTGGCTAATGCCTGTAATCCCAGCACTTTGGAGGCCAAGGGGGGCAGACCACCTGAGGTCAGGAGTTCGAGACTAGACCCGTTTCTACTAAAAATACAAAATTAGCGAGGTGGGGTGGTGCATGCCTGTAATCCCAGCTACTCGGGAGGCTGAGGCAGGAGAATCCCTTGAACCTGGGAGGCAGAGATTACACTGAGCTGAGATCATGCCACTGCATTCCAGCCTGCGCGACAGCATGAGACTCCATCTCAGAAAGAAAAGACAATAATAATAAAACACAGAATATGTGTTTTTATTTTTAATATACAGAGAGCAGAACGAAGATGTTTAAAGCTTTTAAACACTGTATGCAGCAAATTTTCTCTCAAATGTGTTTTTATCTTTGTCTAGCCCATGTTCCTAATGAAATATTCACTTATAAGGATGAAAAATATCTGGATGAAATATTTCAGTACAGTCTGGCAAATAAATGGTTGTTTGTGTTTTTGTTTACCTGCCTAAGGACTCAAGAAAAATCACCTTAAGTATTGATTAACACATGAAAGAGACGTTCTAAGGTACTTAAATCTGTGAAAGTCCTACCTCTTTTTTTTTTTTTGAATTTTTTCCTTTCTATTTCTTTTTCAATTGACAAATAAGAATTGTCTAGATTTCTGGTGTAAATCATGATGTTTGAAATATGTATGCATTGTGCAATGGCTAAACTGAGCTAAATAACATATGCATTACCTCACGTGCATATCATTTACTTATGGTGAGAGCTCTTAAAATCTACTTAACGATTTTAAAGTTTACTATTCATTGTTATTAACTATGGATTCCATGTTGTACAATAAAGCTCTTGAACTTGTTTTTTCCTGTTTAACTGAAATTTTTTATCCTTTGAGCAGCATTTCCTCAATCACCTCAGTCGTCTCCTAAATCCCCTCCCAAGTTCCCAAACTCTCTCTTAAAAATTTAGGAAGCAAAGTTATTAGTATCTCATAGGGATAGTGAAATGTATTTTCTACATAACTCTCAATTTTTCTAAACCATATATATTTATATCTGAGAACATTTGATGTACCCTGAATGTACTTATATCTGTTGATATTCAGAGCGTCCTTTAAACATTACTACCATCATGCTTTTAGATGATCAGCAGCTGGTAACCAAAAACAAACAGTAAACAAAAGATACACTAAATATAAAAAGTCAGGCATATATCTGGCCTCCTAAAAGAGAAGTGGGCAGCAAGTACCCTATTAACATAGGTGTGTTTCCCAAATGATTGTGTGTATTTGCTAAAGGTGTATATTTACACCAACAGGAAGATTGAAAAGAAGAAATAATTGCCTTTTCCCAAATTACCTCATCCTTGAAATTCCATGTATGTCCAAATTTACCATACTCCAAATTTTGTGAGAATCTAGCTAAGTACTTGGCCTAAACAATTTATATTACACAAGCATGATGATAAGACAAAAATCTTTAAGTTTTGTATGTTTTTCCATGACTGTTCTTTAATTTAGCATTTTGTACTTTAGGCTTTTATTCTTAATGTGTGATTCACAACTAGTGATATTCTAGACACATATAGTCTCATAATAGTCTCTTCAAAGACTTACATATAAATGTAGATATGAATTTGTGAATGTATTTTGTGTATATGATTTTTCTTTCTGTGTCACTCACTTTCTTTCTATTTTACCTGTATAAGCTCTAGCTCTAGCCCTGTGGATGATACTGCTGCTTACCTTGAACATCAGCATTGCACAATCCTTAAGAACACGCAGGCTTGAGTGCTTGAATTCAGGCATGACTGTACCATCTACCAACTGTGTAACTCTGTCCAAGTCATTTAAACCCTCTCTGTTTTCTCATCTGTAAAATGAAGATAATAACCGCATAGGTGTCATAAGTGTGATAATGTTTGCTAAAGAACAATAATCACTGGCAGAGGATACATATCCTTTCATAGTGATTAAACAATACGAGGAACTGTCTATTCATAGATTGCCAAACAGAACAGTAGATATAAAAGAGCACATCCTGTTAGCACGCAAGATTTCCTGTCTCTCAAGGTACTATACCAATAGCAACTGCCTGTAATAATGGATCTGATCAGATCTTTCAAAAATATTTTCCCCTCTTGTTCTCTAGAACAATTCACTTTCTCTTTGCCTCTCTTAATCGCTTTAGATACTGGATTTCTGCCTATCTGCTCACTGTTTTAAAGTTATTGATATAAAATCTCAACACTTTTATAAATCTGTCTTGAGAGACTGAATGAAACAAAAGTTAGTGACTCAGGTGTCCTGAGCTGTAGTTAGTCTTGGCATAAAGTTATATTCCAGCAATAAGAAAATTCTTACAGAGATACTGAGAGAGTTCAGTTAGACAACATGAAAAAGGCTACTGGCAATCATTAAGAAGTCAGTACATTTTAGCAATTTATAACTAAAAGAAATTTTATTAGGATCTTTAAGATTGGACACCATCAGAGCTTTTGTTCTTCTGTTTTGAGATTCTAACCACTTACTTTAAATAAAAATGATTTATTTTAATTGTCAGAAATTTTTAAAGTAAATCACAAAACTTCAACTAGACATTCATATATGAATTGAAGTAGAAAAAACTATCAACTGTTGAGTGATTTCCATATAGTAAGGAATTTACTTGGCAGTTTAAATATTCAAATTTGCTGGGCATGGAGGCTCAATTTCTGTAATCCCAGCACTTTGGGAGGCTGAGGTGGGAGGATAGCTTGGGCCTGGGAGTTCAGAACAAGCTTGGGCAATATATGGAGACCCTATCTCTCCAAAAATTTTTAAATTATTAGCCGAGTATGGTGGCATGCACCTGTGGTCACCAGCTGAGTAGTCACCAGCTACTCAGAAGGCTGACATGAGAGGATCGCCTGAGCCAGGAATGCAGAGGTTGTAGTGAGCTGAGATCATGCCACTGCTCTCCAGCCTGAGTAACAGCGAGATCCTGTCTCAAAAAAGATAATTTAACATCAAGCCGTATTTGGAGTTAAACTGTATTAGTTTGCCAGGGTTGCCAAAACAGTGTAACACAGACTGGATAGATTAAACAATATATATTTTTTTGATACTTAAAGAAGTCTGAGCTCAAGGTGGTGGCAGAGTTGGTTTCTTCTGAAAGCTCTTGTTGGCTTGTGGTTGGCAATTTTCTTCCAGTAACTTCATAACTTCACGTGGTCTTTCTCAATGTGTGTCTGTGTCCTAATCCTCTCTCATAGGACATCAGTCATATTAGATTTTAGGCCACCTACATAGCATCACTTTACCTTAATTACCTCATCAGAGGGTCTATCACCAAATGAATCACATTGGAGGAAAAGGCGGTTAGGCCTTAAATATATGAATTTTTAAAAGATACATTTCATGTCATAGCTAGGGCTTAGATCTAGGTGCATCTGACTCTAAAGCTCAAGTGCTTTCTTATTTGTATCTAAATCAAATATCCAGATGGTGCTTTGTTTCTTGGAGATATGTAACACTCAGCCGTGGGTGTTGAATCCACATCTCACATAAACGCAGTAGCCAGTACCGCCCACTGTTCATCAAACTGTCTCCCTGTCCTGAGCACAGGCTAATGTACACTTGGTGTAGGATGAAGACTGAGTTCTGGCCCATGGAACGCCAGTTAGAGTAATACTGCTACTTTTAGTTTACTAGTACTTTTGGCCTATTAATGTCAACACGATCTTGTAGTTTTTCCCCCATCCCTATCTTTTGGCTCTGGATACTGTGTTTTGACATTGGGCGGGTCCTTGTCAAGATGGTTGTCCAAATGACTGTACAGATCAGAGGCCTCCCCTGCTACCTGATAAATTTTACATAAATGTAAAACAAAAAAAAAACTTCATTGTGCCACTGAAATGTTGGAATATAACTGTAACAATAAATAGATTTAGCTTAACTAAAACAAGTGAGTGATGTCACACATAGATTTTCTAAAGCAAAAAATAAGGACCCCAGAAAGCATAAGAAATTGCAGTCTGGCATTACATAATAGTAAAAGGATCAATGCATCAAGAAGAGCTAATGATCCTAAATATATATGCACCCAATACAGGAGTACACATGTACATAAAGCAAGTTCTTAACGACCTACAAAGGGACTTAGGCTCCCACACAGTAATAATGGGAGACTTGAACACTACACTGTCAATTTTAGAAAGATCAATGAGACAAAAAATTAACAAGGATATCCAGGACTTGAACTCAGATCTGGACCAAGCAGACCTAATAGACATCTACAGAAATCTTCAACCCAAATCAACACAATGTACATTCTTCTCAGCACTGCATTACACCTACTCTAAAATTGACCACATAATTGGAAGTAAATCACTCCTCAGAAAATTCAAAAGAATGGAAATAATAATAAACAGTCTCTCAGACCACAGGGCAATAAAATTAGAACTCAGAATTAAGAAACTAACTCAGAACTGCACAACTTCATGGAAACTGAACAACTTGCTCCTGAATGTCGACTAGATAAACAATGAAATGAAGGCAGAAATAAAGATGTTCTTTGAAACCAATGAGAATGAAGACACTATGTACCAGAATCTCTGGGACTTATTTAAAGCAGTGTCTAGAGGGAAATTTATGCAATAAATGCCCACCAGAGAACCGAGGAAAGATCTAAAATCAACACCCTGTCATCAAAATTGAAAGAGCTAGAGAAGCAAGATTAAAAAAACTCAGAAGTTAGCAGAAGACAAGTAATAACTAAGATCAGAGCAGAACTGAAGGAGACAGAGACACAAAAAAACCCTTCAAAAAATCAATAAATCCAGGTTTTGTTTTTTTTTTTGTAAAGATCAACAAAATAGGTAGACCTCTAGCCAGATTATTAAAAAAGAAAAGAGAAAAGAATCAAATAGATGCAATAAAAAAATTAAAAAGGGGACATCACCACCAATTCCACAGAAATACAAATATGATCAGAGATTACTACAAACAGCTCTATGCACATAAACAAGTAAACCTGGAAGAAATGGATACTTGCACCCTCCCATGCCTAAACCAGGAATAAGTTGAAACCTTGAGCAGACCAATAACAAGGACTGAAGTTGAGGCAGCAATTAATAGCCTACCAACCAAAAAAAAAATCCAGGTCCAGATGGATTCACAGATGAATTCTACCAGATATACAAAGAGGAGCTGGTACCATTCCTTCTGAAACTATTCCCAAAAATACAAAAAGAGGGAATCCTTCTCAAATCATTTGATGAGACCAACATCACCCTGATACCAAAACCTGGCAGAGATGCAACAGAAAAAGAAAACTTCAGGCCGATAACCATGATAAATATAGATGCAAAAATCTTCAATAAAATACTGGCAAACCGATTGCAACAGCACATCAAAAAGCTTATCCATCACAATCAAGTAGTCTTCATCCCTGGGATGCAAGGCTAGTTCAGCATACACAAGTCTGTAAACATAACCCACCACATAAACAGAACCAAAGACAAAAACCACGATTATCTCAATAGATATAGAGAAGGCCTTCAACAAAATTCAACAGCCCTTTATGCTAAAAACTCTCAATAAACTAGGTATCAAAGGAACATACCTCAAAATAATAAAAGTTATTTACCACAAACCTACAGCCAATATCATACTGAATGAATAAAAACTGGAAGCATTCCCTTTGAAACCCAGCACTACACAAGGATGCCCTCTCTCACCACTCCTATTCAATATAGCATTGGAAGTTCTAGCCAGAGCAATTAGTCAATAATAAAAAAAAAAAAAAGTAAAGGGTATTCAGTTAGGAAAGGAGGAAGTCAAATTGTCTCTATTTGCAGATGACATGATTGTATATTTAGAAGACCCTATCATCTCAGCCCAAAATCTCCTGAAACTGATAAGCAACTTCAGCAAAGTCTCAGGATACAAAATCAATGTTCAGAAATCACAAGCATTCCTATACACCAATAACAGACTAACAGAGAGCCAAATCATGAGCAAACTCCAATTCACAATTGCTACAAAGAGAATAAAATACCTAGGAATACAACTAACAAAGGATGTAAAGGACTTCTTCAAGGAGAACCACAAACCACTGCTCAAAGAAATGAGAGGACACAAACAAATGGAGAAACATCCCATGTTCATGGTTAGGAAGAATTAATATTGTGAAAATGGCCATACTGTCCAAAGTAATTTATAGATTCAATGCTATCCCCATCAAGCTACCAATGACCTTCTTTACAGAACTGGAAAAAACCACCTTAAACTTCATATGGAACCAAAAGAGAGCCTGCATAGCCAAGAAAGACAATCCTAAGCAAAAAAAAAAAAAAAAAAAAAAAAAAAAAAAAAAAAAAAAAAAAAAAAAAAAAAAAAAAAAAAAAAA
>PVKV010025752.1:0-29134 GCA_004027835.1 Alouatta palliata | reverse complement strand
TTAGCCAGGCTGGTCTTGATCTTCTGACCTCGTGATCTGCCTGCCTCAGCCTCCCAAAGTGCTGGGATTATAGGCATGAGCCACTGCGCCCAGTCTTGAAGTTCTTAATAATTTTTTTTTTTTTTTTTTGAGACGGAGTTTCGCTCTTGTTACCCAGGCTGGAGTGCAATGGCGCGATCTCGGCTCACCGCAACCTCCGTCTCCTGGGTTCAAGCGATTCTCCTGCCTCAGCCTCCCGAGTAGCTGGGACTACAGGCACGTGCCACCATGCCCAGCTAATTTTTGTATTTTTAGTAGAGACGGGGTTTCACCATGTCTCTTGACCTCGTGATCCACCCGCCTCGGCCTCCCAAAGTGCTGGGATTACAGGCGTGAGCCACCGCGCCCGGCCAGTTCTTAATAATTTTATCCTGGCCTGGAGCAGTGGCTCATGCCTGTAATCCCAGCACTTCGGGAGGTCAAAGTGTGCACATCACAAGGTTAGGAGTTTGAGACCATCCTGGCCAATATAGTGAAACCCCGTTTCTACACTAAAAATACAAAAATTAGCTGGGTGTAGTGGCACATGCTTGTAATCCCAGCTACTCGGGAGGCTGAGGCAGGATAATCCCTTGAACCAGGCAGTTGGAGGCTGCAGTGAGCTGAGATTGCACCAATACACTCCAGCCTGGCGACAGAGCGAGACTGTCTTGAATCTGTGTTGTATAAGTAAAGTCTGATAAGAAAATGGAGCACCTGCCGGGGTTTGGAGCCTCAGCTCACACACGGCCCCGCCCCTGTGCCCTCCCTGTCTCCCTGGTGCCCTGGCCACAGCCAGATCATTCTTCCTATGCTCACCCCTGGTGGTGGCAACACTGCTTCCCACAGTGTCTGGGTGGGGCACCGCAGTGGCTGTCCCCAAGCTTGGCTGGCAGCAGCATGGCACCCACCTCTGATCCAGGTGCCAACCTGACTGGGTGCTGAGGGTGCGTCTTTTGGTGGTTGCCCTCCACCACAGGTTGGGGTGATGGCCATGCAGGGAGAGTTTCCATTCTTCACCTTCCCCGCTCCCGCTGGAGTGGCACACTTCCTTTTTATTTTAAGACAGGGTCTCACTGTGTCACCCAGGCTGGAGTGCATGGTGCATTCTCAGCTCACTGAATCCACCTCCCAGGTTCAAGCAATTCTCCTGTCTCAGCCACCTGAGTAGCTGGGATCACAGGCATCCACCACCATGCCCAGCTAATTTTTGTATTTTTAGTCGAGATGGGTTTTCGCCATGTTGGCCAGGCTGGTCTTGAACTCCTGATCTCAAGTGATCTACCTGCCTCACCCACCCAAAGTGCTGGGATTACAGGTGTGAGCCATCTCGCCCAGCCAAGGAATGCCACATTTTTGCTTTGCACTGAGCTCCACAAATTTTGTAGCTGGCTACATGTGGCTGGGACAATATTGAGAAGCCACAACCTTAAACTCTGCTTGTGCTGTCCGAAGCAGAAGGGGACAGTGCTCCTGCGTGCGGCCTCTCGCTTCTCTGTGGGGCAGCAGTTTGGCATGAAGACGGTGTAGCTCAAACCACCAACATTCTCAGCCTCTGCCTGGAGCCACCGTCCACGATCTCTGTGTGCCGGAGGACACTTCCCAGGGGACACGGCAACTGCACCGAACCTTCCAGAGGGCGCAGGGCTGGGCCAGCCTGGAAAAGTCTCCCTAGGCTGGCAGGAGAACATTTGCTAACATGGAACTGTCTTGGTGTTGGTAGAATCCTGGCGTTGGACAGACCCAGAAGCTTTGTGGCAGGGAAGGCCTCTGAGGACTCTGGAGGGGACAAGGTTAGACTGCTTGGCCTTGCACACAAGCCGCAAAAGGTCATATCTTATCTTTCTGGCTCGTTCTCAAACCTTATCAGGTGACCTGAAATAGAAGCCAAAATGACTTGATTGAAGTAAGATATTACTTGAAATTTTATAACATTTTCTTACAATAAATGTGAATTGTATGGTACAAGGTTTGTTTTATTTTATTATGTAAATATGGGCCAGGTGTGGTGGCTCGTGCCTGTAGTCCCAGTGCTTTGGGAGGCTGATCGTGGGTGGATTGCTTGAGCCCAGGAGTTTGAGGCTGCAGTGAACTATAATTGTGCCATTGTACTCCAGCCTGGGTGACAGAGATCCTGTCCATAAACACACACACACACACACACACACACACACACACACACACACACACACACACACTCCAAAAGGTATCGAGGGATGGACTGATGCTGATGCTCCAGGGAGATGTTTTCCCTTCCTCCAGAAAAGGTTTCCTCCTGGCCGGGCGCAGTGGCTCACGCCTGTAATCCCAGTACTTTGGGAGGCTGAGACGGGCAGATCCCCTGAGGTCAGGAGTTCGAGACCAGCCTGGCTGACATGGTGAAACCCTGTCTCTACCAAAAATACAAACATTAGCTGGGTGTGGTGGTACATAATCCTACCTACTCAGGCGGCTGAGAGGGGGGGATTGCTTGCACCCAGGAGATGGAGGTTGCAGTGAGCCGAGATGGTGCCACTGTACTTCAGCCTGGGCAACAGAGCAGGACTATGTCTAAAAAAAACTGAAAGAAAATAAATAAAAGAAAATGTTTCCTCCCAAGACTATTCCAGTGGGAGAAGCCCAGAGCAGGGTAGAAGTGTGCTGAATGAATGACTGATACAGTTCACAGCTGACAGAATAATGTGATCAACAGGTTTTTTTTTTTTTTTTTTTTTTTTTTGAGACGGAGTTTCGCTCTTGTTACCCAGGCTGGAGTGCAATGGCACGATCTCGGCTCACCGCAACCTCCGCCTCCCGGGTTCAAGCAATTCTCCTGCCTCAGCCTCCCGAGTAGCTGGGACTACAGGCACATGCCACCATGCCCAGCTAATTTTTGTATTTTTAGTAGAGATGGGGTTTCACCATGTTGACTAGGATGGTCTCGATCTCTTGACCTCGTGATCCACCCGCCTCGGCCTCCCAAAGTGCTGGGATTACAGGCGTGAGCCACCGCGCCCGGCCCAACAGGTATTTTTAAACGTGTACAAAGATGTGCAAAGATGTATAAGACGCAGCCCCTTCCTGGAAGAAGCCGATATTCTAGTACAGGAACAATTCTACATAAGCTAATTGTATGTTTCCCATTGCTGCTATAACAAATTACCACAAACTCAGAGGCCTAAAGCAACCCAAATTCCTAATCTTACGGTTCTGGAGGCCTGAAGTCCAATATGGGTCTCTTGAGCTAAAATCAAGGTGTTGGCAGGGCTGTGTTCCTTCTAGAGGCTTCAGGCAAGGGTCTGTTGCCTGGCTTTTCCCAGCTCCTAGAGGCTGCCCACATTCCTTGGCTTGTGGCTCCTTCTTCCACCTTCGAAATGAATCGCTCCACCCTCTGCACATCATTGTACCTCCTTTTCTGACTCTGTTCTTCCTGCCACCCTCTTGGAAGAACCCTTCTGAGGCTGGGCTCAGTGGCTCACACCTATAAGCCCAGCATTTTGGGAGGCTGAGGTGGGTGGATCACCTGAGGTCAGGAGTTCAAGACCAGCCTGGCCAGCATAGTGAAACCCTGTCCCTACTAAAAATACAAAAAAATTAGCCTGGCATGGTGGCACACACCTGTAGTTTCAGCTACTTGGGAGGCTGAGGCGTGAGAGTTGAACCCAGGTGGTGGAGGTTTCAGTGAGCCGAGACTGTGCCACTGCACTCCAGCCTGGGCAGCAGAGCGAGACTCCATCTCAATAAAAAAATAAAAAACCCTTTTGATTCTGTTGGGCCCACTGGATATTCCAGGGTGATAGTCCCATCTCAGGGTCCATCACAATCACATCTGCAAAGTCCCTTCTGCCATATCAGGTCACGTATTCACAGAAGGATGAAAGTGCGGACATCTTTGGGGAACCATTACTCTGCCTACCCACACAAATGATTACAAGTCAAAGTGTCACGAGCTACTCCCAGGGAAGCAGGACAAAGGGATTTAGTGGCCCTAAGAAGGGAAAGGTGCCATTTGACTGTGGTGGTCTGGGAGGATCCCACTGAGGAGGCGGCATCTGAGCTGGGATGGCAAAGCAGGAGCGCACTCCAGGCTTACAGGCAGCAAATGAGCAAAGGTGCTGAGAGGCTGGGCAGGCGAGGGTGCTTGTGGGAGATCCAGGTGTGGATTGGAGCATCGGGCAGGTCAGAGGGGATGTACCAGGCACATCCATGGTGCTGCCCTCATACTCCTTCCCTTCCAAGGGAAGCTGTCTTAGCTGCTCCTTGAGCAGATGGCCCCTAACTCCACCAAAGTGGGGTGAGCAGCTCACCTTGGAGACGAGCTCGTGGGTTGTTCATGCTGTCAACCTGGCTGCACCCGAGAAGCTGCCCAAGGCAGGGCAATTGGCCAGCTGATCTGTCTTGTTAATTGGGACTGGAAGATGTGGAAAGAATCCCAGAGTTGGTGGTGGGAACTGGAGCTAAAAGGATACACAAAAAGCAAGCCCTGAGGCAGCAGGAACCAGGCTGGCCGTGAGGGAGATAAGGTTATGAGTAAGCCAGAGGAAACCCTGAGCAAGCAGGAGGTGTTGGAAACCCAGTTGTGAGTAAGCCCAAGCTCCGAGCTGGCTGATGGGACCAGGGGCCTGGGGGGAGATGGAGAGACGCTGAGTCACATAAGGCACTGAATCAAAGAAGGCCTGCTGCCCACGGGGGCGAGACAGCCCAGGACGAGCCAGGCCCAGGGCCTCTCCTGTCCCTGCCAGGAGCCTCCTAGCTCTCCTGTGTCCCAGTCCTGGCCCTGATCCTGGCAACACAGGAGACCCAGTAAGCACAGAGCAGCAGAGGGAGGCAAGGCCAGGAGGGAGGACAGGGAATGGGTGGGACAGACCTAGCCCCTAACTCACCTCCCAGCTCATTTCCCCTAGGCAAGCCCCTCACCAATTCCATCCCAGGGGCCCCCTCACTGCCCATCTTTGTGCCTTCAGATCCTCCACTGTCTCTGGAACTAAGCGGTGCCCCCAGAGTGAAGAAATACCATAGCTTCCCTGACTCAGCTTCTCCCAAATAAAGGAAGAATGGGCTGGCTGATCCCTGAGCAAGGACACTGTGGATGCTTCAGGGCTACTTTCTCTCGATAATTATCACTATGTCCATTTTACAGACTAGGACATTGTGCTAGGTGGCTTTCTTGGGGTCACAAGGGACAAAATTCTCTGCAGCTGACCTGCTCTGATATCCTGTCATGATTTGAGAGCATATCAATTAATTAATTTATGCATCCAATATTATTAGTGCCTACAACGATCCAGGAACTGAGCTAGTTGTGGAGATACATACATGTAACATACATACTAATGGGGAGTGTGTAGATCATTTCAGACACTACAAAATGCTGTAAGAAAACAAAATAGAACCTTGTAATGGCGAGGGACTCAATGGAGGTCAGGAAAGGCCTCTCTGAAAAGGTAACTTTGAGGAAAACACAGAATGATGAGAATGAGCTAACTGTGTAAAACTCTGTGGGGACAGTATTGCAGGCAGGTTGTTAAATATACATTCATTCATTTACTGGAGGCACAGTGTTAAATCGTAGTATTTAATTCCTGGACAGCATTTAGAGTAGCTTTAAGACAGTAGTAGAAAGTGACTAGAATTTTTTTTTTTTTTTTTTTTTTGAGACCAAGTCTCTCTCTGTCACCCAGGCTGGAGTGCAGTGGTGAGATCTTGGCTCACTGCAACCTCTGCCTCCCGGGTTCAAGTGATTCTCCTGCCTCAGCCTTCTGAGTAGCTGGGACTACAGTCGTGTGCCACCCCACTCGGCCAATTTTTTGTATTTTTAGTGGAGTTCTGGAATCATTCAAGCGCACTTTCAAGTTCTGGCTCATTCTTGTGTTGGTCACGGGACCAGGCAAGTAACAATCTCACTGAACTTCATTTGTAAGAGGAAGATTATATCCACCCCGTAGTTAGGCTGAAACTGCCGCTTTTTCTCCCAGCATCCATTCTCCCCTTCTTCATGACCAGCAGATCCCAGTCTTGCGTGGGATGGCAATGTGCCCACCTAACATGCTCCTCCAAAATCTCTTCGCTGCTAGTGGTGCCTGTGGGCCTTGTTCTTGTCAGGTGAATCTGGGGTTGGACATGGAGTTGGTATCTCCAAAGGTGTTGCTTTGTTATCGAAGCAACTAGCATGATAATAGCAGCCAACACACCACAGATGCAGACAGCAGAGTGGAACGGCCGCGGAAAGCATCTGGGTCCCCGGCCTCTCACAAGGTTGTTGAGTCACCACACTAGCCCTGGAGGCCTGATCTCTGGAGAACTTGTTAGGTGAGAAATGGTCGTCTCTTGGTTAAGCCAGAGGGTTGGGTTTTCTGTTATCTGCAGCCAAATGCATGTTACTATAAGGTTCTTAAGAGGGTTATATGAAATAAAGATGGTACCTAATAGAAACTCATTACATGATTGCCATTAATATATGATGATGAGGTCATCCAAGCATTCATTGCTTCCCTTTCATTTACACCTCCCAGCCCTTTGCACAGAACTCTGCGCATAGAAGGGCCATAACTATTACCTCTGAGAAATAAAGAAATGAATTCCGAGACCAGAAAGAATCGTTTACACGTTCGATCTGAATCCAGATATAAATGCTTGTCTTTTAGAGCTGAAAAGTGAGAAGGTGGAGTTAATGTTTTCCTCACAAATTAAATAGTCATCTGTATCATGCGGCGGCACCGAGAACACGGAGGCGTGAGAGGCTGATGGCGAGTGCTTCCCTCCTTCACGCCAGGTGTCACAGCTGCACTTCTCTGGTGGTCTTGTTGGGCTTGACTGACACACAGATAACTATGCAAGCTGAGCAGTAAAGGGCCTCCGGCCAAGATTTTCTGTTCTGTATTTAAAAGGAAAGTTCCAGGCTGGCACGGTGGCTCAAGCCTGTCATACCAGCACTTTGTGAGGCCGAGAAGGGTGGATCACCTGAGGTCAGGAGTTCCAGGCCAGCCTGGCCAACATGGCGAAACCTCATCTCTACTAAAAAAAAAATTACAAAAATTAGCTGGGTGTGGTGGTGTGCACCTGTAATCCCAGCTACTCAAGAGGCTGAGGCAGGAGAATCACTTGAACCTGGGAGGTTCAAAAGAAAGCTCCAGGGTCAGGCTCCTCATATTCTCCTCAAAGCCAGCGCAAGCTGCTCGTATCACGAGGCAGCCAAGCACCTGTGAGTCCGGCATGGTGGCGCCGAGGATCACCCTGGAGCCTCTCATCCCTTCTGCAGGTCACCCCTGCTGCCCTGGGTGTCCCCCAGCATCTCTGTGGTGATGACCCCACCAAGGCCTGCTGCCCTGAGCCGCCTCCCCTCTCCTTGCCTTGCAGCCCATGGTCCAGGGACACAAGGTCCAGCTGGGGCAGTGCATCCCGGAGCCAAGTGACCTCGCTGTCTGCAGGCTGCAGTTTCTAGAACCGAGCACGACGTTGGGAAGGCCAGATTGCAAAGCCGGGCAGGCTGTTGGATTCAGTCAGCCATCTGCGGCCCCGATCCCAGCGCCCATGGAGCAGAGGCGCCCCGAACAACCTGCACGTGGCCACACTGGACTTCATCTGCTTTGCAGGCACTTCATTTTGGAAGCTGAAGGGCGCAGCCCAGGCCAGGCACTGTCCGGCCCCTGCAGTCTCACGTGTCTTGTATATTTCTAGGTATGCGCCCTGCCACCAGCGCTGGATCAATGATTCCTTGAATGTGGGAATCTTGTCTTGTTCATTCTTGTATCCTGGTAGCATTATTTGTTGGGATGGGGAGTGAGAATAAAACCTGTGAAAGGCATGAATTTGTAAATCAGATGTGTGTGGGGTGGAATCTTGACTCTGATATTCACACCCTTTGAAAACCTTAGACATATGGTTTACCTTTCTGTTCCTCAGTTTTCCTGTCTTGTAGATAGGATTAGCAGTAACACCTATCTCTCAGTGTTGATGCAAGGATTGAATGAGGTGACATAGATGGAGAAGTTAGCATGGCAGCTGGTAGACAGGAGGCATGGAAGAAATGGATGCACTGCTCAACATGAGAATTTATTTCTTCCTGGTGCCTCGCTTTAACTAGACACTCCCATCCAGTACAGACAGCTCCATCTGGGACCCTCTCTTCCTTCCTTGCCCCGCCCTTCCTGCCACCTCATCTCCCCTTTTCTGGAATTTTCCACTCTGCACCCAATCCTTGGATTTGAGCAGACACCTCCACCCTCTCCTCCCCTGGCTTGGTTTTGTACTTTCTATTTTCCTTGATCAATTTCTGGGAAGCTGGTCCTCTGCTTGGAACCCCACCCCACTTTCTAAGCTTTTCTTTAGCCAGCAGGTGAATGATGCTGCTTGGGGTGATGGCAGTTTTGCTCACCTACATGAGGCATCCAGACTGCATGTTCAAGTGCAGCTGCCTGGATCCCAGCCCTCGTGTGAGCACCCCCCGTGTAAACAGATCAGATTCCATGGATTTGGGGTTCTGTCTACAGGATGCCCCAGCTCTCCAGGGCCCAGGCAGCCTCGCCTTGGCATGTGACATGGCCAGAACCTGAGCTCCAAAGTCTGGGCAGTGGAGGAGTGTGACAGAGGAACGGGAACAGGCACGGTTCAGACATCAAATTACACATTTGCTGGGCCTATAATGAGGAGGCGATGGGGATGGTCTGCTGCTGGGAGAAGCTTACAATTTGGGATCTACTGTCAAGAACAAGATCAGGATGTGTCATAATCCATATTATGCGGCTATAACAGAATACCACAGACTGCATAATTTATAAAGGAAAAAAATTTATTTCTCAGTTTTGGAGGCTGGAAAATCCAGTATTAAACTACTGAAACCTGGCGAGGGCGTTCTTGTGTCATCCCACCGTGGAAGGTGAGGGGTGAGAGAGAACGGGAGATGGAACTCACAGCCTCAAGCCCTTTCAGATTTGGCACTAATCCATGAATGAGAACGGAGCCCTTGTAAACCAAACACCTCCCATCAGGCCCCACCTCCCAAAGGATTAAGTTTCCAGCACATACTATGTGGGGGACACATTCAGACCCTAGCAGGATTCCAGACGAGTCTCTTTTTAACTGACACAGTGTGATGATTTGAACCAACTAACCATCAAAGAGCGCATCCCTAGAAATAGTCTCCTCGGAAAGGTAGCTGTGGCGGAGGACTTCTGTGGTCCTGTCTGCTCCCCCTCAGGAGGCTGAGAAGTGCCTTCCCAGGCCTTGCACGCTTTACTCCAGTGTGAAGGGCACTGGCTTTGAGAAACGCAGACCATGGGTTCCAATGCTGTGGTCACTCATTCCTTCAGAATCTGTTAACAAATGCTGGCTTCTCCATGTGCCATACACTGATTTAGGTTCTTGGGAAACTGGCAAACCTCTGCCCTCACCGGGCTTTTGTTTTATTGGGAGAGACAAGCAACACACAAGTAACAGATCCTGGCTCTGAATGACATGAAGAAAATGTAGTAGGTCCGAGGGATCTTACACTTGGGCATTTTACCTGGGGTGAGGAGCTCTCTGAGGCGGTGACATCGGACCTGAGATCTGAATGATAAGTATAGCCTGCATGTGAAGACCTGAAGAAATCGCCTTCCAGAAAAATACTGCCAGTGCAAAGGCCCTGAGGAGGAAATGAACTTGCCAAAGAACTTGGCAAATGTTCTTCTTGCCAGCAGAAGGAACCTCCACTGGGCTGGAGTGCCGTGAGGGAAGCCGGAAGAGGGAATAAAGGAGAGCGCAGAGGTGGAGTTCGGACCATGCAAAGCGCTGTAGGTCGTGAAGGGAGCTCAGATTCTGTTAGGAGGGTAATTGGAGGCCACTGAAGCATTTTAACAGGGAATGATGTAATTTCTGTTTTAAAAAGGTGAGTTGGGCTGTTGAATGGGCAGCCAGCTGATGCAGGGGAGTAGCAGGCATAGAGCCAGTAGAAGGCCCTCCATCTGACGTCCCCGGCCTCACTAGCCTGTGTTGCTGAGACCCCCGCATGCCTTGTGGTCACCCCTGTCCACACTTACACTGCACCTCAATCCATCTCTTCTGGTTTAGAGAAGGCAGAGGCACCCCTTCCTCTTTCCCAGCTGCTATTAACACAGGGTGCGAGCGGCCAGAACGACTCCTTCCCACACTCCTTCATTCTCTCTGCAGACTGTCTTCCCACCACCTTGTTCCCAGGCTCTGGGTGAGTGTTCCAGAAGCTGATGGGAGGCACGATTGTCTCCCTCACACACACAAATGCCATGGCAACGGCAACTCCGTGACAACAGCAAAGGAAGCCAGACTGGAATTTGCCAACCCAGGGAGTCGACCATCTGTGAGGCCAAACCCTCCAAATGTTGCCCGTGGTAAGTGCTCATCTCAACCAGGCTTTTGTACATAGCAGAGGCGACGTTTAAGTGACATAAGAATAAACAGTGGGCACATGTGAAATCCCTTTAAAGTGTGCATTTTTCTGCCCCGATGTGACTGAGGCAATGACACAATGAAGAAAGAAGGGGATTAGATTTGAGTGAGTGGGCATGGTAGATTTCAGTACAGGAAATTTACACAGTCCATGGGGGAGGAACTCTCCATAGAAAAAATGGCCCAGCTAGTTTATATCTATGGTTCCATTTTCAAGTCCATCAATCTTTTAGAAGTTTACTTTCCCCAAGGCAAAACATTGTGTGTGTGTGTGTGTGTGTGTGTGTGTGTGTGTGTGTGTATTTATTTATTTTGTTTTGTTTTGTTTTTTGGAGACAGGGTCTTACTCTGTCACCCAGGCTGGACTGCAGTGGTGCAAACACAGCTCACTGTAGCCTCAGCCTCCTGGGTTCAAGCCATCCTCCTGCCTCAGTCTCCCTAGGAGCTAGGACAATAGGCGTGCACTATCATGCCTGGCTAATTTTTAAATTTTTTGTAGAGATAGGGTCTTGGCATGTTGCCTGGTCTCGAACTTCTGAGCTCAAGCCATCCTCCTTCTTTTGTATCCAAAACTTGTGGGATTACAGCATGAACTACCACATCTGGCCACAAATTTGTGACTATTTCAATCAAAGGCCCCTGTGAATCTAACCCTCTGGGCCTTGAGTTTCCGTGGGTCTCCTTTCGTTCTGTTAATAATGGTGATAACATCTGGTAGGAACTGTGCCACGTCCTTCACATGTATTTCTCCTTTACTCTGTAACAAACTGAGGAGGAGACACCGTGACTACGGTTGGCCCTCCATATCTGCAGGGATCTGCGGGTTGGGTTCTACCAACTGCGGATTGAAAATATCTGCAGGGGCCAGGCACAATGGCTCACGCTTGTAATCCCAGCACTTTGGGAGGCCGAGGCAGGTGGACCACGAGGTCAGGAGTTCAAGACCAGCCTGCTCAAGATGGTGAAAGCCCGTCTCTACTAAAAACACAAAAATTGGCGGGGCATGGTGGCGGGCTCCTGTAATCCCAGTTACTCAGGAGGCTGAGGCAGGAGAATTGCTTGAACCTGGGAAGCAGAGGTTGCATGAGCTGAGATCACGCCACTGCACTCCAGCCTGGGCAACAGAGCGAGAGTCCGTCTCAAAAAAAAAAAAAAGAAAGAAAGAAAATATTTGGGGCAAAATATCCATGGTGAAATGTAACAATACAACAATAAAACTAATACACAATTTCAAAATACAGTATGACAACTATTTACATAGCATTTTCTTTTTTTTTTTTTTTTTGAGACAGAGTCTTGCTCTGTCGCCAGGCGCCAGGCTGGAATGCAGTGGCACGATCTCGGCTCACTGCAACCTCCATCTCCTGGGTTCAAGCAATTCTCCTGCCTCAGCCTCCCGAACAGCTGGGACTACAGGCACACACCACCACGTCCAGCTAATTTTTGTATTTCTTAAGTAGAGACAGGGTTTCACCATGTTTGCCAGGATGGTCTCTATCTGACCTCGTGATCTGCCGGCCTCGACCTCCCAAAGTGCTGGGATTACAGGCATGAGCCACTGTGCCCAGGCTTAAATAGCATTTTCAATATATTAGGTCTTATAAGTGATACAGAGATGGAGAATGTGCATATATGCAAATAATACTCCAATTTATGTAAGCAACTTGAACATCCTTGGATTTTAGTATCTGTGGGGGTCCTGGAATCAATACCCCCACAGATACTGAAGGATGACTGTACCTTCTTTTTAAATAAAGTTGAGAAAACATGCTCCAGCTTGGAGCTTGCTGGAGGCCAGGCAGAGGCAGACTGGCTGGGAAGGATTGTTTTCTTTTACTTGCTGCCTAAATCCTTGGAAGCTTTGGGTGACCATGGGAACAAGTGAAAGTAAGGTTCAGGTGGAGGAGGAGGCTGGGCAGGTTGTGGGAGGGCCACCCTCCAGGGCAGGTGGAGGGACTCTGGGGAGGGCTCTGTTTGAAGAGGCCAGGGTCGAGGACAGGAAGAGCTGTTTTGGAAAGCGAGGCTGGTGGATTTGGCTCAGGATGTGTGGGCATGCCGGGACAGAGATGACTGAGCTGGTGGCTACACACAGGTGCCAGGCGCTCAGCAGAGGCCAGGCTGGACGGGCACACCTGGGAGCCATCAGTCGGACATGGCAACTGCATTTTTGGCTCAGACCTACAGGTACTTCTCTGGGGCCTGCTCTGGCCCCTCAAGCCACTTCTGTCCCTGCCCTGTGTCCCCAAGACATGCTCGTCTCTGTGCCTGGCAGGTCTGGGCTCCTTCCTGCGTCCCTGCTTGACCAGGAGCTCCTGGAGGCCACAGACCACGCCCAGCTCATGTTAGCTCCTGACCAGGGCCATGCATGCCAGCACGTGTGGGTCCCAGCTTCCTCCTAAGCCCGGACACTCCTCAGCCTTCTGCTCACTCCACAGCATCACATCAGCAGCAAGTCCTACCAATTCTTCCTCCCTGTCATGAGTTGAATAATGTCCCCCCAAAAGATCTGTTGAACCTCCAGCTCCCAGTAACTGTGGCTAGGCCCTTATTTGGAAATAGGTCTTTGTAGATGGAGTTAGGCTCACTCAGCGGGCTAATCTAACCCGACTGCCTTTATAGAAAGAGGTACGAGAGACCTCCAGGAACAGCACATGACATTGGAGGCAGAGATTAGAGGGGGCAGCTGACAGCCAGGGAACGCTGAAGACTGACACCACAAGCTGGATGAGGCAGGAAGGTTCTGCCCTTAGAGCCTGGCCATGCAGCACCTTGGTCTCGGACTTCCAGTCCCCAGAACTGGAACACAATGCATTCCTGTTGTTTTCAGCCCCCACAAGCATGGTGCTGTTGTGGCAGCCACAGGAAACCAGCACACTCCCTGTGAGGCCTGCCTGCTGGTCTCCCTCCTGCCCTCGCTCTCCACTGCCTGGGCCTGGCCTTCCCTGCTCTTCCCTTTCCACCAAGCAGCCCGGTGACCCAGGAGGGCTGAGTCACCTGTGAGGGCCCAAGTGCCCTGTGCTGTCCCACACCTTTGCCCATGCTGTTCCCCTGCCTAAGCTGCCTCCCTCTTGTCTGATGGTGACTCCCACACATCTTCAAAACTCAGGTCACCTCCGTGGTAGGGCTGTTCCAACCTGACTTCCAGGTTGAGGCAACCGTTCCCTCCACAGTTCTTCTCTTCAGCTCCCCTCTTGTCCCCACCCCCGCTGCTGCTCCTGGTGGCAGAGCCAGTTTAATTGCTCATGTCCCCTTTCCCCTGCCTCTAACCATGAGTCGCTTGAGGGCAGGGAGCAAATCCCATGGCAGAGACTCAGTAATGGAGGTTGGTTAGCTGTGTAGAAGGCTAGAGGGACAACCGCGTAAGGAAACTGGATGGCTGGATGGTCAGACAGCAGAAAACGTGGGAGGACACCCACACCGTTGGCTCTGCGTGACACGTGTACTCCTGTGGTCCTGCTGTTGGCAGGGAGGGATCCAGGGTTTGTGGGACCTGGTGCTTATATGTTTCAGGAGCATCCCCTTCAAGAAAAAAATCCAAAAGCAGGTACGAGGCTTTAGAAGGGCCCAGACATGGCGTAAGCTTTATCAGCGTCCCGGCACGTTCGCCTCTGCCGCTCGCTTTGCTGGGCATACCCTCGTGTCCTGGCCTTGCGCTCCTGCCCTGCCACACTCACCCACTTCCTCCTTGCCTGACCGCGGACCGCAGGCGGCACTTTCGCTGAGATTGCTTCCCCTTGAGGTCTGCCTCAGCCGTCTCAGGAGCACAGGCTGCAGCCTCATCATCCCCAGCCCAGCCGGGGTGAGGGCCGCGTTTGGAGAGCGTTTGCCTCCCCTCTTCCCACCGGCTGCCCTCGGGCCAGCCAAGCTCCATGGGATGAGGGTGCCAAGGAGGCCAGTGTTTCCATCACCTGCGTGCAGGCTGGCAGGACCCTGGAGGTGCTGTCGCGGTATATTTGTTTTCAAAGCTGCTGTAACAAATGACCACAAACAGGGTGTCTTCAAACAACAGAAATTGATTCTCCCAGTTGTGGAGGCCGAATGTCCAGATGCCAGTGGGGCGCTGCCTCCAAAGGCTCTGGGGCAGGATCCTCCCCACTCCTTTTTGCTTCTGGCGGCTTCTGGCATTCCTTGGCTTGTCCTGCCTCTGCCTTCACGTGGCTTTCCCTTTCTGCCTTCCCACTTCTTATATGGACGTGGATCATTGGATTTAAGGCTCGCCCTAAAGCCAGGATGATGTCAGCTCAATAGCTTCACTTGCATCTCAGAGACCTGTTTCCAAATAAGGTCACATTTACAGGAACCAAGGGGTTAGGACTTGAACAGAGCTCCTGGGGACACAATTCAGACTGCTATGCATGGGACAATGATCTGAGCCCGCCTCATGTGGGAGGACGGCTGGCTGCTCTGCAGGGATGAGAGGCCAGCGCCACCCCAGGGAAAGCCCTCCCGAAGCCCACCCACCACCCACAGCTACCCCCTCAGAGCCTTCTGTCCCTTTGCCCCCCTTTTTTTTTTTGCAAGGGGGTAAGAGTTTTGCTCTGTTGCCCAGGCTGGAGTGCAGTGGTGAGAACTTGACTCACTGCAACCTCCACCTTGAGGATTCAAATGAGTCTCACGCCTCAGCGTCCTTAGTGGCTGGGACTACAGGCATGCACCACCACGCCCGGCTACTTTTTATATTTTTTGTAGAGATGGTGTTTTGCCGTGATGGCCAGGCAGGTCTCGAACTCCTGACCTCCATTGACCTGCCCACCTCGGCCTCCCAAAGTGCTGAGATGACAGGCGTGAGCCACTAACTATACCCAGTCAGTGGGCTCTCTTCGGTCTGCAGCAAGACTAGGAGCTCCTGGGGACAGGCACATCTTCTGCCCCGGCGCCACTCCCCCTGGTGGTGCTTCCTCCGCTTGCCCCTCTGCTTCCAGCCCTCACCTTCCCCTCCCTCCCCCTGACTGGTTCCCACTGAGTAGTTCCCAGGCTCTCTCCCTTTTCTTGGCTCCACAGTTTTCTCCCTCCTCCCTGTTTCCCCTGCATTCCTCTTCGTGGCCTCCCCCTTGGCCTGGCTCCAAGCTCCAGGCAGAGGGTGAGTGGGAAGGGGTCGGGAAGGCACCCTCTCCTGAGGCCTCTTGCAATGGAGATGAGCGCTGGGCCGGCTACTCCCGAGCCATGACTTCACCAGGGTCTCCTCCCTCTGCCTGTGCCCTTGTCAGTCCATCTTTCTGGAAATGACCCCGCCACACACACACCCAGAGACCACCCACCGGCTGGTTTTGCCTTCTCGCCCATTCCTGGCTTGGTTACCACTTGCCCTGGTCCCTCACTCCAAGTTTCAGCCCTACTTTGGGTCCTTCCAAATACTTGTTACTGCCACAGGAAAGCCTCTGCCCCTCCTTGGGTTTCCAGGGAGGCAGGCTGACTCCACTGGTGGGGGCAGAGCAGCACAGGTCCCTCCCCTTCACTCCCTGGGGAGAGGGATTCTGTGGAGTCCGGGAAGCCCAGCCTGCCTGTGGCCCTGGGGATGGCTCCCGTGGCCAGCTCTCCCCTAGTGGGCACCGCCTGTGTTTGGCCCAGCTCTGCCCCTGCCTGGGATGGTTATGTTGAATTCAGGAGGAAGGAGCCAGAGCCCATCTGATTCTGAGTCAGAATGACTCTAGCAGCTTCTCATTTCCAGCAGGGAGCTGACATTTCAGCTCCTAACACCTGCCGATTCTGTTTCCTAATTAATTCCCATTGCAGAGGTGAGGGGGAGACAGGCATCCACACCCTCAACCACCCCGCACTTGGGATTCGTGGTGATTTATTTTTATTTACTTCTGTAGGTTTATTTTTGTTGGTTTTCCCCAGGAGGACAATGAGGTACCTGAGGGCCAGCCTGGGTCTGGGTCGAGCAACCCTATCCTCAGTGCCTAGACGTTTAAGAACATTGAATTCATCAGAGGGCTGCAGGTCACACAGTGGGAACACGGGGAGCAGGGGTTTAAAGGAGTGTTTTCATGACCCTAAGGCCCTGGCCGCTGACCTCCGGGCTCAGAGCCTGACTCATGTAGAACATGCCAGTCCCTTAGTGGCCTGTGGGCTGGCTTTGTGCCCAGTGACCTGAGTATCCAGAGCTCACAGGCCCCACCCCCCATCCCTCTCCTCCTCCCCAGCCCCCTCTCAGCTTGCTGCTGCAGGAAGCCCTCCCTCAGGTATCATTTCCTGCAGAGGAACTCTCCTTCATCCCTGGAAGTGCAAACCTGCTGTGAGAGCGGCAGGCCTCCTGGGGGCTATTGTTTGGCACTTCCTTGTTGGCAGCGGCCTCAGGCTCCTCAGCCCCTCTGCTGCCAGGGCTGTCCCGGGTCTGAGGCTCCCAGAGGCCCCTCGGCTGGAAGGGCCAGCTAGTCAGTTAGATAACTAGGCTTGGTTCCTGCCCTCAAGGAGATAAGAGTGTGATGAAAGACCTGAAGCCAAAACCACCCAGAACAACCCAGAACCAACCAGAATCCCCAGCCAAGCCCTTCCCAAGCTCCTCACCCACAGGGATTGTGAAAAATAATGAAGCAATTATAGTTGTTGGGTAAAATATACTTAACATAAAACTTACCATCTGAATCGTCTTTAGGGGTGCATTTCAGTGGCATTAAGTACATTCACAAATCACCACATCCATTTCCAGAACTATTTCATCTTCCCAGACTGAAACTCTGTCCTCCATTAAGCACCAACTCCCCTTCCTTCCTCCCCAGAGTCCCTGGCACCCACCATTCTCCTTCCTGTCTCTGTGAATCTGACTACTCCAGGGACCTCATGTAAGTGGAATCCTACAGCATCCACGCTTTTGTAGCTGGCTTAATCGCTTAGCACCATGTCCTCAAGGTTCATTCATGTTGTAGCATGCACAAATGTTCACACTTGGTAAGGCTGAGTCATGTTTGATGTACTCCACATTTTGTTTATCCGTTCACTTGTAGATGGAATCCTGGGTTGCTTCCACTTTTCCCTATTGTGAATTATGTTGGCGTGAGCATGGGTGTGCAAATATCTGTGAGAGTCCCTCTTTCAGTTTTGCGGGATATGAACCAAGAAGTGGGGTTGCTGGGTCATATGGTGGTTCTATTTTGAGTTTTTGAGGAACCACCATACTGTTTTCCACAGCAGCTGCACCACCTGACATTTCCTGCAACAGCGCACAAAGATTCCAATTTCTTTCTCTTTTTTGAGACAGGGTCTGGCTCTGTCACTCAGGCTGAAATGCAGTGGTCCAATCACAGCTCACTGCAGCCTCGACCTCCTGGGCTCAAGCAGTCCTCTCACCTCAGCCTCCTGAGTAGCTGGGACCACAGGTGTGTACCACTATGCCCAGCTCTTTTTTTGTATTTTTAGTAGAGATGGGGTTTCACCACGTTGCCCAGGCTGGTCTTGAACTCTTGAGCTCAAGCGATCCGCCCACCTCGGGCCCCCACGGGCCTGGCAGAGATTCCAGTTTCCCTCATCCTCACCAGCACTCGCTTTTCTGTTTTGGTAGTAGCCTTCCCACTGGGCGTGTCGCTGAATCTCACGATGGATTTGGTTTGCATTTCCCTGGTGACTAACGACGCTGAGCCTCTCTTCATGTGCTTTTCAGCCACGCACACATTTTCTTTGGAGAAATGTCTGTTCCAGTCCTTTGCCCATTTTGGAATGGGGTTGTTTGTTTTGTGTATGTTTCTTGTTGTTTTAAGCTGCTAGGATTCAAGGTGGGTATTATGCAGCAGTGGTAACAATCTCTTCTCAAGCGTCCGGAGAGACTGGGTTCCGCACCTTCTGTTCTGAGCCCGCTGGTGCCCTTGCCATGGGCTGCCTGGTGGGGAGGAGCCTGGGAGCACGCACCCACCCTGTCCTTGGTGCTCACCTGGCTGCCCCCCTCTCAGCCTCCTCTCTGGCTGTTTCATCTCTCCCCGATTTTCTTCATGATGCTGTCAGCCACTGGGCCGTGTGACTCAGGACTAGCCAGTGAGCAGGACAACTTCAGAGGCTGCTGTAAGCGTATTTCCTTCTGCCTACTTTGAACCCAGTGCGATAGTTGGGGTGACAGGGACCTTACTGACTCTAAGATAAGGGCCAAGAGGATGATGTAGAAGGCCCCTCGGCGAGGAGCTGCAGAGGCTAGGCCAGCCATCAGCTATTCTGCTCCCAGAGTTCCTGTTAAGTAAGAACACCACACCCTCCTTGCTGAGGCTGCTCAACTCAAGTTTTTTGTTTCCTGAAGCTAAACATCTTCCTACCCAATATGGGGTCTCATCCTAGCACCCGGGACTTGCCCTGGATTCTCCTGGCTCTGCCCTTGGGACATGATCTGTGCTCAACTTGGTTGGGGCCCCACAGCCCAACCTTCTCTGCTCCAATGCATCTCAACCCACCAGGTCTCCTGGCCAGGAAAAGACTCAGCCCTCTGTGCTCCTCCCATCCAGCTGTCTCCACCCAGATCCCTCAAATCCTCTCTGAGCCTGGAGTTTTGCCCCAAGGCTGCCCCCTTGCTGTCCCCTAAGGAGTCTTGATCGATGGCCAGTCCTGTGCCTGGCTAGCGGCTGCCTGCCCACATCATCCTGGATCATGTCACCTGCATGCCCAACACCAGCGTCTGCTCCGGGATTCCTCACTGCCTGGCCCTACCTGTACCCCAGTGGAAGGCGGTTATTGCAGGGTTGTCTCTGCCTGAGGCCTTTTCTGGTTGCAGAAGCTGGCAGGCCCTGGGGCAGGGCAGGCAGGAAGTCCTGAGCAGTACACACTCTCCATGAAGCCTCCTCAATCAGTGAGACACAAGAGTTGGTGGATACATGTCCCAGCTCCCTCGGCCCTCGGTGAGGGCATTCTAGGTGCAGTCTATAACGTCTCCTCAGTGCCCGTGCGTTGGAGCCCGGGTTGTCCACAGTGATCACCTGCACATCAGAGCACCCTTTACTACTCTCTCCTGTCCCTGTCTCATCTTTCCACTGCCTGACAGTGCCAGGGTCATCTCCAAGACAAAATAGTAGTTGTCGCCAGCCACAGTGGCAAACACCTGTAATCCCAGCACTTTGGGAGGCCGAGGTGGGTGGATCACTAGGTCAGGAGTTCGAGATCAGA
Organism: Alouatta palliata; assembly: GCA_004027835.1. NCBI lineage: Eukaryota > Metazoa > Chordata > Mammalia > Primates > Atelidae > Alouatta > Alouatta palliata. The sequence continues at coordinate 9,655 of PVKV010025752.1, read as the reverse complement.
CTGACCCTCATGGTGAAATCCCCGTCTCTACTAAAAATACAAAAATTAGCTGAGCGTGGTGGTGCGCACCTGTAACCCCAGCTACTTAGGAGGCGGAGGCAGGAGAATCGCTTGAATCCAGGAGGCAGAGGTTGCAGTGAGACGAGATCACACCACTGCACTCCAGCCTGGGCAACAGAGTGAGACCGGTCTCAAAAAAAAAAACCAACGAAAAACAAAAATAAAAGCAAAATAGTAGTTGTCCCTTGTGTCAGCTGCGGTAGGTGGGACCCCACCCTGGGACAGCGGTGAAGTAGGAGCGAGCCCTCACCTGGAATCTGGCAGCCCCAGCTTGCCTCTCGGTTCTGCTGCTTCCCAGCCATGCGGCTTATCCAGGTCACTTCATCCCTGTTAGTCCCATTTTCTCTTTTTTAATGGGGGTAATGAGAACACCCCAGGTGTCCCTCTGTGCATTTGCTGTTGGGAAATTCAGACCCAAATGGGAATTGGCCCCTAGGGCACAGCACCTGTTGTTTGTCCTGCAATAGTCAAGGAGGGCAGAGGCCCTAAGATGGAGCTGTTGGATTTCCTGCTAATGAGCCGGTCAGGCACTGGAGGAACAACGTGGATGTGGAAAGAGCTGGGGCCTGATTCCTGCTCACCGGGGCAAGGTGTGTGGTGCTGAGCTGCATGCCCAGAAGAGCAATCATGGTCGGTGTGGGGCCTCGTGCTAGCCCTGGTTGTGAGAGGACACGAGCCCAGCCCGTGGTGTGGCTGTAGCCCTGGGGATGACCTTCTTTGCCCACCCCCAACCCCATTCACAAGAAGCTACTGCCAGGCCAGATGTGCAGGATCACACCTCTGGCAAGGGTGGCATCCGACCACGGGGTGGGGGTGTGGCAGAAACTTTGGCAGGTGAAACCCAGGCTCACAGAAAGGCTGCTCTGAGCTTCTCGCTCTCTAAACAGGAGGCAAGAAGGAGGGAAAGAGAGAGAGAGGAAGGCAGGGAGGAAGAAAAGAGAGAGAGAAACAGAAAGAGAAAGAGAGAGAGAGAGAGATGTGATGGCCTTCCTGCTGCTCTGGGAGGCTCCGGGAAGAGCATAATTGTGATATTTAAAATAGACGTGATTTGTAGCTTAAGCCCGTAAAGCTGGCCACAAAAATAAGCACATGCCTCAAAGCATTAGTGCAGGAATTGAATGAAATTCTTGAGATTATCCAATACAGTGCATGCAGGGAGAGTGCCCAGCAGATGTTTGTGTCTTTTCTATTCCTTCCCTAGTCTGTGCTCCCCAAGCCGAGCCCAGGGCCTGACACCCAGTAGGTGGTCCAGCAATATCTACTGAATGAACGAGCAACCTGGACACTGTTTCCGAACCATGATGGAGAGGGGCCTGGGACCGTCTGACCCTGGGCTCAGCCCCCTGGCTGCCTGCCTCGAGCCAGCCCTGAGCCACGCTGGGTTTTTTTGTCCCTGGCAGGCCTGGGTGCAGGGCTGGAGCAGGGGTCCTCTGCTTGCTGCAGGCACTGGGCGGGGCCAGGGTGTCTTCCTCCAAACCCCAAGTTTGGCAGCCTTGGTTGGAAGGGTGTTTTGTTTGTTTTGAGACGGAGTCTCCTTCTGTTGCCCAGGCTGGAGTGCGGTGGCTCGATCTTGGCTCATGGCAACCTCCTCCTGCCAAGTTCAAGCAATCCTCCTGCCTCAGCCTCCCGAGTAGCTGGGATCCCAGGCGTGCACCACCACGCCCAGTGATTTTTGTATTTTTGGTAGAGATGGGGTTTCCCCATGTTGGCCAGGCAGGTCTCCAATTCCTGACCTCAAGTGATCCACGCACCTTGGCCTCCCAAAGCGCTGAGGTTTCAGGAGTGAGCCACTGCACCAGCTGGAAGGTTTTTTGTGTCTAGCTGTCTCACTTGTGAAGCATGTAAAGGCCTCCCGTGTGTCTCAGTGTAAGGGAGCAGGGACTCTGCATGCTAAAGTATACGGTGATGACACCACATTTGGTCCAAAGAAAACGACGTCTAGAAGTCCGACTGGTTCTCAAATCAGCACCATGTCATCAGCATGAACTATCTTGTGGTTAAGGTTGGTTTGGGTGGCCTCCAGGGGAAGTTCAAGTTGCTCTGGCTTAAGAGATTTGTCCACGCCTGTGTGTGTGGTTTGTGTGCGTGTGCGTATGGCATGTGTGTGTGTGCTGCTCTTTGTGGTCCCAAGAGAATGACAAGGCTGTGATTCAGCAACCCTTACCAGACACTGACGTTGATGATAGTTTCCACTTGCACAGTGCCGCTTTTCTGTCTCCAAATCTTATTCATGTGGATGAATTTGTGTGAACATTGCAACACCCTGGGAGATAGATGATCGTAGTGTTTTGTTTTTTTTCTTTTTTCTTTTTTTTAAGCACTGTGGTTTGTAGATTGAGTTTTATAGATGGAGAAACAGCAGCTTACACGGGTAACTCAGCATCCCAGAGCTGGGACGTGGTGGCTAGGATGTGAGCCAGGCTCCATGAGTCATGCCTCTGTCCTCTCTTCAACATCGTACGGAGACACCTTGCCAGGCCCTAGGCTGAGACGTACATGGGATGCCTGGGAAGTGAGATGGGCCTGCCCTGGGGAGTTTACATTTGGTTGTGAGTGAAGGACAGGAGTACCCAATGATCTGGAGCCACAATGTAGGTTAACTTCGATGATGACAGAACCCACCACGTGTGATAAGAATACAGAGCACCAGGCCGGGCGTGGCAGCTCACACCTGTAATCGCAGCACTTTGGGAGGCCGAGGCAGGCGATCACCTGAGGTCGGGAGTTTGAGACCAGCCTGACCAACATGGAGAAACCCTGTCTCTACTGAAAATACAAAATTAGCCTGGCGTGGTGGTACATACCTGTAATCCCAGCTACTCGGGAGGCTGAGGCAGAAGAATCACTTGAACCCGGGAGGTGGAGGTTGTGGTGAGCCTAGATTGTACCATTGGGCTCCAGCCTGAGCGAAAAGAGCAAAATTCCAACTCCAAAAAAAAAAAAAAAAGAAAAAAGAATACAGAGGATCAGGTAAATCTGGCAGGGGAATGCAAGAAGGCTTACTGAGGGAGGTGTCCCATGAACTGGTCTTTGTGCCAATTAAGATGTCAGTCAGCTACATGTGCCAGCAACTATCCATAGCGGCTTGGCCCTTAGAGACTTACTGTCCTCACAGAGCAAGAAGCCGGGAAGGAGGCAGCCTGGGGCTGCAGCAGCCACTGCAGGAGGCAGTGAAGGGCACGGCTCCTTCCCGCTCCACCCTCTGCAGAGCAAGGGGTTTGTCCTCGGGCTGCAAGATGGCAGCTCTACTCCCAGGTTTTAGGTTTGCAGCCCAGGAAGGAAGGAGGGAAGGGTGAGGGTTGAAAAGCAAAAAGCCGGCCAAGCTCACATTGGCTGAGTTGTAGGCTTTTGAGCGAGGCCCCGGGGCCACCCCTCACTGCCAAGGAGCTTTTTGACCTGTCAGGGCTCTCTTAGTGAGGCGGCCGCGGCATGGATATTGCCAGGGTATGGAGCAGGGTCTGCTTTATCTTTTTATTGGGGTAGGAACCTGGCAGGTAATGAGGGGATGAGCCCACAGCGAGGCAGTGGGTGGGGAAGCGCAGGGCGGTTCCATGGAAACAGCAGGTGGTCCGCTCTGGCCAGAGGGATGTAACATTTCTGTGTGTGGTTGTGTGTGCACACCTGCCCACCTGCACATACACATGTGCACACACATGTGCTCACATCTGCACACGTGTCTGTGTGTGCACAAACATAGGCGTATTGGGGTGCACATGCATGCGTGTGTGTGTTGCCGTGAGGAGGTGGTGATTATAATGGCAGGTAAAGAATGAGTTTGATCGCGAAGGCCTTAAGAAGCTCAGATTGTAATCCCAGAACTTTCGGGAGGCCGAGGTGGGTCGATTGCTTGAGCTCAGGAGTTCGAGACCAGCCTGAGCAATATAATGAAACCTCATCTCTACCAAAATACAAAACAATTAGCCTGGTACGGTGGCACGTATCTGTGGTCCCAGATACTCAGGAGGCTGAGGCAGGAGGCGGAAGTTGCAGTGAGCTGAGACTGCCCCACCGTACTCCAGCTTGGGCGACAGAGTGAGACCTTGTCTCAAAGAAAAAAAAAAAAAAGAAGAAGCTCAGACTGATTCCATGCTAAGTGCTCCTGACCACACCGAGAAGGTCGATCCTGGTGGCAGTGTGGCGGAGACTGAGGGGCAGGGAGCTGGCAGTCAAGAAATCAAAGAGATCAGTGAGGGGGGTGTTAGCAGGGGTAGCTTAGAGCCACAAACCAAGAGCTGACATTTTCAGAAATGCAGCCCCAGGTAGGAGGACTTCAGAACCTTTTTGGCAGGCGTGCTAGGAGGTGGCGGAGCCAGGCTGCCTAGGTTCAACCCAGCTCTACCAATTTATACTTGGCCAGTCATGACACTCCCTGGGCCTCGTTCTATGTGTAACTCAGAGAGAATCATTTTGCCAACACCCAGGAGAGGGCAATAGATTACTTGAGCTGAGTACATGTAACCTGCTGCCACAGTGTTACAGATGCAGAAGGCCCTGTTGTCCCCAGGTGGCACATCCACAGTGTCCTCTAAAGGCACTCCCCGCCTGTGACTGTGTAGGCCCGCGTGCAGGCTGGACGCATAGGCACAAGCTTGCCTGGTCTCCCTCTTGCACATTAGGCTAGCGAGCCCTCAAGCCTGGGCATTCCTGAGTAGCTTTACTGAAGCTGGAGCAACCAGTGGGGGCTGGCCAGGATGTCCTGAGACCTTGTTTCCAAGAGTCATTCGTAAGGATCTAAAAGGCTGGCACAGTTCCCTCAGTCACTCAGTGCCCTCTCTGCCCTGATGCTTGCTTCTTTTTGCTCTCAGGAGCCTGTGGTCTTCATGGACTGGGGGAGTCAGTGCTGAGTAAAGTCCCGAGTCAGCTGTCACTCATCAGCGTTTGCTCAAAGCTCCTGCCTGCCCTCAGGTTGCCCACGTTCGGAAGGGAGGCTGACTGGTAGAAGAGCGATGGCAGTTGGTGGGAGGTGTGTTACAGCGAGGGTCACTGTGTGGAGCTGTAGGTACGAAGCAGGGTGCCTACCCCAGACTTGGGATGAGAAAAGCCTTCCTGGTGGCAGCAGTGTCCACACTCAGGGAGGGAGACTCAGTGTCTGTTCTTGAGGCACTGACGTCCAGTCGGGCGCACAGGCATTTACAACATGGTGTCGTAATTTCTGCTGCCAGCTATGATGGAGTAGCTCATAGCAAGCCACTCTCATGCAGAAGACAGAACTATGAAGGCTGGAAACTCTGCAAAATGAAATTGACTGTGGAGCTTTGTAGAGTAAACTGGAATTGGGGGGTCAAGACCCTGGAAAGGAGGGGAACATGGTAAGGCCAGACAGACCTTCTCCATCACTTTCCACCTCAGGGTGCATTCCAACGCGAAGCCCCACAGTTTCCGCAGCTTCCAAGAGCTGGGGAGACAACCACTGGAGTTCATGGCTTCTGGAGTTGAAGAACTCTGAGAAAAGGAGACCAAAAAGGAGAGAGCAGGCCGGGTGCCGTGGCTCACACCTGTAATTCCGGTTCTTAGGGAGACCAAGGCAGGCAGATCACTTGAGGTCAGCAGTTCGAGACCAGCCTGGCCAACATAATGAAACCCGGTCTCTACTAAAATACAAAAATTAGCAGGGTGTGGTGGCGTGTGCCTGTAATCCCAGCTACAGGGAGGCTGAGGCAGGAGAATCACTGAACTCAGGAGGCGGAGGTTGCGGTGAGCCGAGATCGCGCCTCCAGTCTGGGCAACAAGAGCGAAAATCCATCTCAAAAAAAAAAAAGAAGAACCAAATAGAAGTTGTAGAACTAAAAATTACAACAACTAAAACCGACAGCTCAGTCTGTGGATTTAACAACAGAGTAGACACAGCAGAAAAGAGGACTGATGAGCCAGGACTTATGTGAACAGGAAATGTTCACACTGAAGCATGGGAAGAAAAAACAGAATGAAAAACATAGACAAAAACATGGGAAATATGAAGCATTGTGAAAAAGCTTAACGTATGTCAATTACAGTCCCAGAAGAAAGGGAGAGAATAAGCCAGAAGCAGTATTTGAAGAAATAATGGCTATGGCTGGGCATGGTGGTTCACGTCTGTAATCCCAGGACTTTGGGAGGCTGAGACAGGAGCATTGCTTGAAGCCAGGAGTTCAAGACAACCCTGGGCAACAGGCTCTTTTTTAATACAGACCATGCCTCTATTAATATTTTTCTAATTAGCTGGGTACAGTGGCATGTACCTGTAGTCCCATAGTGCCAGCTGCTTTGGAAGCCATAGTCAGAAGATCACTTGAGTCCAGGAGTTCCAGGCTGCAGTGAGCTATGATGGTGCCCCTGTGCTCCAGACTGGGCAACAGAGTGAGACTCTGTCTCTAAAAGAAAGAAATAAATAATGGCTGAGGCTGAGCATTTCCAAATTGACAAGACATCAAGTCACAGATGCAAGGAAATCTTAAGAATTCCAGGCTGAGTTCGGTAATTACAGATTCATGCCTGCAATCTCAGCACTTTGGGAGGTAGAGGCAGGCAGATCACCTGAGGTTGGGAGTTTGAGACCAGCCTGACCAGCATGGAGAAACCCCGTTTCTAATAAAATTTCAAAATTAGCCAGGTGTGTGGCACGTGCCTGTAATTCCAGCTACTTGGGAGGCTGAGACTGGAGAATGGCTTGAACCTGGGAGGTGCAGGTCGCAGTGAGCCGAGATCACATCATTGCACTCCAGCCTGGGTGACAGTGAGACAAAAATAACAACAAAACGAAAAACCCAACTTTTTGCTATTTTCTTTCTTTTTTTTTTTCAGTCCCGAGGTCTTTAATTTTGTTAACACCTACGATGCCACGAATTCACGGGGAAGAGCTTCCAGCCGTTCAGGCTCCTTCCACTGGTTCTCACACAGTCGCTTCTCTGGGTGGAGCAGGCTGGCGCTTCCCTTGAACCCAGGTAGCTTTCTCTTTGGCTTCCTTCTTTCCTTTTCCTTCGTGTTTCAGGAAGCTATCCCGGCTCTCAGGGTGCTTCATGTGCTCGATACGCACATTCATTCTCTTGGCAGGAATCTCGCCTTAACCTGTTTGCAACACTGCCACAGCACGCTGGGGACCACTGCAGACTCTTCCAGTTTCGCCACGATACATGTGTGGGGCATTCCCTTGTGAACAGCACCCACTCTCTTCATGTCTGCAATATCACCTCTCTTACGGATTCACGTGTACCTGGCCAGAGGAACAACTCCGTGTTTTCTGAACGGCCTAGAGAACACGTATCGGGTGCCTCTCCTCTTCCCTTTGTGGTCGTCATTTTGGTGAATTACTGGAAGATGGTGCTTCTGGCCGAAAGGAAGAAAGGAACTATTTGCTATTTTCAAGAGATGCATCTGAAGTATAAGGATACAGAAAAATTGAAAGTAAAAGGATAAATAAAATATCGTGCAAACATGCACACACATACATATGTGCAGGTATATATGTGCACACGCACACATACACAAAGAAGAAAGAAAGGAGGGAACCGGTAAAAGTATTATCAGACAAAATTGGCCTTAAGAGATAAAGAAGGCTATTTCAAAATAATAAAACGGTCATTCTAACAGTAAGATATAAGACCCCAAATTTGCATTCACCTGGTAACACAACCGAATAGGTTAGGGACTGTAATACAGGGAACAGGAGTCAGCACTAACTTTTGCTGGGAACGTGAATGGAGGCTTCACGGAGGAGGAGATACTTGAGCTGGCTCGCTATGGACTGAATGCTTGTACCCCTCAAAATTCATATGTTGAAATCCTAATCCCAAGGTAATGATTTTAGAAGGTGTGGCCTTTAGAAGGTAATTAGGTCACCAGGGAAGAGCTTTCATGAACGGGATTCACGTCCTTATAAGAAGAGACGTGGGAAAGACGATCTCGGCTCCTGCCACGTTCACACTAAGAAGTAGGGTCTCGCCAGACACTGGATCCGCTGACACCTTGATCTTGGACTTCCCAGCCTCCAAAACTGAGAGAAACAAATCACTGTTGTTTAAGCCACCAGTCTGGCATTTTTGCTATAGCAGCCCCAGTGGACTAGGACATGGGTCTTCAAGAACGTCTAGGCATTTTCTAGGTAGAAATGGCAACAGGAATAAGAAGATCTGCTACTTCCTGATGTATTTATCTGTAACATTTCACACAAATCTTTTCTTTTTTTTTTTTGAGACGGACTCTCGCTCTGTCGCCCAGGCTGGAGTACGGTGGCACAATCTTGGCTCACTGCAATCTCCACCTCCCAGGTTCAGGCAAGCAAGGCCAGCTAATTTTTGTATTTTTAGTAGAGACGGGTTTCACCATGTTGGCCAGGATGATCTCCATCTCTTGACCTTGTGATCCGCCTGCCTCGGCCTCCTGAAGTGCTGAGATTACAGGCGTGAGCCACCGCGCCCGGCCTTTTCACACGAATCTTGAATCAATCCTGCAGTGTGGGCACCATGAAGTCCCCAGCAGAGGCCAAAAGAGGGGAAGCAGTTAGATTCGGATGATGGAGCAAGCAAGTGGCAGATCCGGGATTTGAGCTGAGATCTCTCTGCTTCCAAAACGGAGGTGTCCTGCCTTTGGCCGTTGTGCCTCCTGTGCAGAGGCATTGCGTTTGTTTGCTGTGGCGCTGGTTTGACTTGTGTCTGAAGTATTTATTTGAGGAAGACAAAGAGTTAAGCAGCCACAATTATGTTTTGAATTACAATGTTCCCAAGTTAAAAGCGACTGTTAGATGGTATAACAACAAAAGCATATGTTATCAATGAGAACTCATAAATCGGTAGCAGGTGACTTTACTGAAAGTCTTAGCTGAGACACCAGCAAAGCATGCATGTCCCAGAATATGTGTTGATATGCTTACTGTCATCTAATGGCAAATGTATGATAATTGCAGGGAAAATGTACAAGAAAAAAGAAAATGAAGCTTTAGAGTATAGTAACCTAAAACCTAAAGTCATAAATGACAGTGGGCATTGGAACCTGACATCACGTTGTTTAATAAATATTAGTTGAATGAATAATTCATCGCCAAGCTGCTAGGTCAGCTGTTTTGTTTCACAATCTCCGTGATTTATTTTTCCTTTTATTTTAAAAGTAAAATTGTTTTTTCCTGCTTTTAGAAATGTTAAAAAGACCAAAAAAAAAAAAAAGTAAAAATGAGAAATAGCAATCATCCATGGTTTCAATACTTACAGAATCAATTCTGGTCAACAGTATTAATATGTTTTCTTCCAGTAGTTCTTTGTAAGAAAAAAAAATCAGAATTCGCTGTTTTAAAAAATTACAATTTTTTTAAACCCAAGCCAAAAAGTCCATAAAAATTCAAACTTTCAAAAATAAAAGTGATACCTATTCATTACCTGTAATGAAATCAATACATGCTGAAAATCCCAGAGTTAGAAGTAAAAAACCAACCCAAATCCCAGCAGCCAGAACTAACCATTAATATTAGGTGAACGTTATGTTTGGACAACTCTATCTCCAAATCCACACACAGGATGGATGAAGGAACAGATGGCAGAAATACTTTTACAAAACCAGTAGGATCAGATTTTGGATACTATTTTATTTTATTTTATTTTATTTTTTGAGACGGAGTTTCGCTCTTGTT